>JASUUG010000755.1:0-160926 GCA_030449905.1 Luvunga scandens | reverse complement strand
GGCTGGGAGACTTGGCCTTGGCCTAGGGGTGGCTGCGTGCCTAGGCCTTCGCCGCGGGCTGGCTGGGTGCCTTCGCCTTGGGTGCCTTGGCCTTGGCCGCGGGCTGGCTGCGTGCCTAGTAGTTGGCCTTGGCCGCGGGGCTGGCTGCGCCTTGGCCTTGGCCGCTGCAGCATGGTTGGTCGGCCAAGGCGCAGAGCGCAGCCGGGAAAATAGCCATTAAACAGTTTCGGAGCCCAGAATCGGCTTCAAACTTTCTCCCAGCGGGCTTGTATGCCGGGCAACACCAGCCGGAAATCACGCGCCCGCGAGCGAAATTTGGCCGCAATCCTGTGTTAACATGGCTCTGGTTTTAGCCATTCGGAAACATGGAGCCCAGGCCCCCACGTCTTGTTCGCCATTTCTTAGGCGGAAAAAGAGTACTTGGAGCGTGAGGAGGCCCCGGTCCAGCTCTGCCACAATCGGAACAATTCGCAGGCACGTTTGTCCCCTTTTAGCACCCCGCACGTTCTGTTAATCGGCTGTAAACGGGTTCGGACCTCGAATCGACTCCGTCTTTCCGATCTTTGACTGTCGCATGTATCTAATGCATAACACCCCAAAATCCCGCACCGCCCGAAAAAAGTTGGCCAAGATCCGTGAGCTACAGCGCACGGTCTTGGCCATTTTGGCGTGCTTAGACATAACTTGGGCCCGGAGCATCCAGCTGTTTGAACAACTTTTCAGTCCCAGTAAGATAACTTCAGTCGAAATCACGTCACCTTCTAAAATTTCAGCCCAAACAAAGTGGTGACAGACGCTTGGCCCCGCCCCGCCTGCATTGGCGTGGATGCAGCGCGGGTGGCTGGGTGCCATGCCTTGGCCGGCCCGGGTGGTTGGGAGCCTTGGCCTTGGCCGTGAGTGGCTGCGTGCCCTGGAGGCCTTGGCCGGCCCTGGCTGGATGCCTGGCTGGCGTGCCTTGGCCTTGGCCGTGGGTGGCTGCGTGCCTGGCGTTGGCCTTGGCCGCAGGGCTGGCTGCTGCCTTGGCCTTGGCCGAAATGCAGGACATGGCTGGGTGCCAAGGCACAGGCCTTTGCGCTCGGGAAAAATAGCCACAAAAAGAGTTTGGGGCCCGGGCTGGCTCCTCCTTCTCCTGCGCAGCAACCCGACCAATACCGACAACACCAGCCAAAAAATCCACGCGCCATGGAAACGGCGTGGCCCTAATCCGTGTGCTATAGCTCACGGATTTTGCCCATTTTCGGAAACATGGGCCCAGGGCCTCTCGCGTCTTGTTCAGCCATTTCTTCGGCGGAAAAGAGTACTTGGAGCGTGAGGAAGCCCCGGCCACTCTGCCACAATCCGGTTTTTGCCTGGCACGTTAGCCCCCTTTTCGCACCCGCACCTCGTTAGGTTAATTGGCCGTTAAAGCGGGGTTTTGGACCTGGAATCGACTCCGTCTTCTGTGACGTTTGACTGTCGCACGTATCTAATGCATCACCCCAAAATCCCGCTCCGCCCGGAAAACAAGAAAGTTGGCCAAGATCCGTGAGCTACAGCACACGGCCTTGGCTGCGGGGCCCGGCGGCGTCCCGAGGCCATTTCAGCCCGGGGTGGCTGCGTGCCTCCTAAAAATTCTGGCCTTGGCAGGCGTTGGGCTCCGTGCCTGGCCATGGCTACTTGCAGGGTGGCTGGTGCTTGGGAGCTTTGGCCTTGGCGGGGTGGCTGGGTTCGCCCTGCGGGCTGGCTGGGTGCCTTGGCTTTGGCCGCGGGGTGGCTGCGTGCCTTGGCTTTGGCCGCGGGCTGTCTGCGTGCCTTTGCTCGAAATGCAGCACATGCTCGCGACCAAGGCACGGCGCACACTCTCCACACACACAACACAAACTTGGACCCCGCTCCTGGGGCATGGATAGGATCGAGCGGGGTGGCCCTCTGCCTTGGCCTTGGCTCACGCGGGGTGGCCATTTGTGCCTTGGCTCAGCGGGCGAGCATTTTGCTTCGAAAATGTGAGCGTGACGGTCCTCGCCCAGTCTGGCCTACAGGCACGCAGCCACCCCGTGGCCCTGGCCTAGGCACGCAGCCACCCCGTCTTTTCCGCCATGTCCAAGGCACGTCTCACACTCTCTCACAAAAACAACACACTTGACCAGATCCGTGAGCACGGGTTTTTGGCCTTTTCGGCGGAAAAATGGGCGCAGGGCCTCCGCATTATTTGCCATTTCTTCGAGAGGAAAACAGTACTAGCACCGTGAGGAGGCCCCCTGCTCAGTTCTACCACAACCGGACCAATTTGCGGGCACGTTTCGTCCCCTTGCACTTGCACCCCTGCACGCTCGGGAAATCAGCCTTGGCGTAAACGAGGTTCGGACCTCGGAATCGACTCTGTGCTTCTCCGACGCTCACTGTCGCACGTATCTAATGAAACACCCCAAAATCCCGCCACGCCCTGGAAACGCGAAAGTTGGCTGGAAAAGATGCGTGCCTAAGCCTTGGCCGCGGGGTGGCTGGGTGCCATGGCCTTGGCCTGGGCCGCCGGGTGGCTACGTGCCTAGGCTGGTTGCCATGGCCTTGGCCGTGGCCGCAGGCGAGCATTTTGCCAAAATGTGAGCACACGGTCCTCGCCGTTACTTCATATTCTTGGACCAAAAACTGAGATCCACACCTACCTTCCACTTCTTTGTCCGGTTTTGCCTGAATCGGATGAGTTGGCCCACCCGTTTGGGCACCCGTTCTCTGGCGGTAAAATGGCCGTAAAATGAGTTTCGGAGCTCGGAATTGGATTCCCTTTTCTCCCGCCACCGACTCCCACCAAACCCGGCCACGCCAGCCAAAAATCCCACGCCGCCCCCGAAACGCGAAATTTGGCCGCAATCCGTGTGCTATAGCTCACGGATTTTGGCCTTTTCGGGCGGAAAAATGGGTGCAGGGCCTCCCGCATTATTTTCGCCATTTCTACGAGAGGAAAACAGTACTAGCACCGTGAGGAGGCCCCCGGCCCAGTTCTACCACAACCGGACCAATTCGCGGGCACGTTTCGTCCCCTTTTCGCACCCCCGCACGTTCGCTAAATCAGACGTAAAACGAGGTTTGGACCTCGGAATCGACTCCCGTCTTCTCCGACGTTCGACTGTCGCACGTATCTAATGCATCACCCCAAAATCCCGCTCCGCCCCGGAAACGCGAAAGTTGGCCAAGATCCGTGAGCTACAGCACACGGCCTTGGCTGCGGGGTGGCTGCGTGCGTAGGCCATGGCCACGGGGTGGCTGCGTGCCTAGGCCTTGGCCGCGTTGTGGCTCCGTGCCTAGGCCATGGCCGCGGGGTGGCTGGGTGCCATGGCCTTGGCTTTGGCCGCGGGGTGGCTGCGTGCCTTGGCTTTGGCCGCGGGCTGTCTGCGTGCCTTGCTCGAAATGCAGCACATGCTCGCGACCAAGGCACGTCGCACACTCTCACACACACACAACACAAACTTGGACCGCGCTCCTGGGGCATGGATAGGGAGCTCGAGCGTGGCCCTCTGCCTTGGCCTTGGCCGCGGGGTGGCCGCGTGCCTTGGCCGCGGGCGAGCATTTTGCTAAAATGTGAGCACACGGTCCTCGCCGTTGGCCTAGGCACGCAGAACACCCCGCGGCCCTGGCCTAGGCACGCAGCCACCCCGCGGCCATGTCCAAGGCACGTCTCACACTCTCGCACACATACAACACACACTTGGACCGCGCTCACGGATTTTGGCCTTTTCGGGCGGAAAAATGGGCGCAGGGCCTCCCGCATTATTTTCGCCATTTCTTCGAGAGGAAAACAGTACTAGCACCGTGAGGAGGCCCCCGGCTCAGTTCTACCACAACCGGACCAATTCGCGGGCACGTTTCGTCCCCTTGTTGCACCCCCGCACGTTCGGTAAATCAGACGTAAAACGAGGTTCGGACCTCGGAATCGACTCCTGTCTTCTCCGACGTTCGACTGTCGCACGTATCTAATGAAACACCCCAAAATCCCGCCACGCCCTGGAAACGCGAAAGTTGGCCAAGATCCGTGAGCTACAGCACACGGCCTTGGCCGCGGGGTGGCTGCGTGCCTAGGCCTTAGCCGCGGGGTGGCTGGGTGCCATGGCCTTGGCCTTGGCCGCGGGCTGGCTGCGTGCCATGCTCGAAATGCAGCACAGGCTCGCGACCAAGGCACGTCGCACACTCTCGCGCACACACAATACACACTTGGGCCGCGCTCCCGGGGCAAGGATAGGGAGCTCGAGCGTGGCGCTGTGACTTGGCCTTGGCCGCGGGCGAGCATTTTGCCAAAATGTGAGCACACGGTCCTCGCCGTTGCTTCGTATTCTTGGACCAAAAACTGAGATCCACACCTACCTTCCACTTCTTTCTCCGGTTTTGCCTGAATCGGACAAGTTGGCCCACCCGTTTGGGAACCCGTTCTCTAGCGGCAAAATGGCCGTAAGACGAGTTTCGGAGCTCGGAATTGGATTCCGTTTTCTCCCGCCACCGACTCCCACCAAACCCGATCACGCCAGCCAAAAATTCCACGCCGCCCCTGAAACACGAAATTTGGCCGCAATCAGTGTGCTATAGCTCACGGATTTCGGCCTTTTTGGGCGGAAAAATGGGCGTAGGGCCTCCCACATTATTTTCGCTATTTCTTCGAGCGGAAAACAGTACTTGCGCCGTGAGGAGGCCCCCGGCCCAGTTCTACCACAATCGGACCAATTCGAGGGAACGTTTCGTCCCCTTTTCGCACCCCCGTACCCTCGGTAAATCGGCCGTAAAACGAGGTTCGGACCTCAAAATCGACTCCCCTCTTTTCCGACGTTCGACTGTCGCACGTATCTAATGCATCACCCCAAAATCCTGCATCGCCCCTGAAACGCGAAAGTTGGCCAAGATCCGTGAGTGACAGCACCCGGCCTTGGCCTTGGCCGCGGGGTGGCTGCGTGGCTAGGCCTTGGCCGCGGGGTGGCTGGGTGCCATGGCCTTGGCCTTGGCCAACGGGTGGCTGTGTGCCAAGGCCTTGGCCGCGGGGTGGCTGCATGCCTAGGCCTTGGCCGCGGGCTGGCTGGGTGCCATGGCCTTGGCCGGGGGTGGACGCATGCCTAGGCCTTTCCCACGGGGTGGCTGCGTGCCTCGGCCTTGGCCTTGGCCGCGGGCTGGCTACGTGCCTTTCTCGAAATGCAGCATATGCTCGCGACCAAGGCAGGTCGTACACTCTCACGCACACACCACACACAATCCGGCCGCGCTCCCGAGGCAAGGATAGGGAGCTCGAGCGTGGCCCTGTGCCTTGGCGTTGGCCGCGGGGTGGCTGCATGGCTTGGCCTTGGCCGCGGGCGAGCATTTGGCCAAAATGTGAGCACACGGTCCTCGCCGTTTCTTCGTATTCTAGGACCAAAAACTGAGATCCACACCTACCTTCCACTTCTTTCTCCGGTTTTGCCTGAATCGGACGAGTGGGCCAACCCGTTTGGGCACCCGTTCGCTGCCGGTAAGATGGCCGTAAAACGAGTTTCGGAGCTCGGAATTGGATTCCGTTTTCTCCCGCCACCGACTCCAACCAAACCCGACGACGCCAGCCCAAAATCCCACGCTGCCCCCGAAACGCGAAATTTGGCCACAATCCGTGTGCTATAGCTCACGGATTTTGGCCTTTTCCGGGGGAAAAATGGGCGCAGGACCTCCCGTATTATTTTCGCCATTTCTTCGAGCGGAAAACAGTACTTGCGCCATGAGGAGACCCCGGCCCAGTTCTACCACAATCGGACCAATTCGCGGGCACGTTTCGCCCCCTGTTCGCACCCCCGCACCCTCGGTAAATCGGCCGTAAAACGAGGTTCGGACCTCGAAATCGACTCCCCTCTTTTCCAACGCTCGACTGTGTCACGTATCTAATGCATCACCCCAAAATCCCGAACCTCCCCGTAAACGCGAAAGTTGGCCAAGATCCGTGAGCTACAGCACACAGCCTTGGCCTTGGACGCGGGGTGGCTGCGTGCCATGGCCTTGGCCTTGGCCTCGGGGTGGCTGCGTGCCATGACCTTGGCCTTGGCCTCAGCGTGGCTACGTGCCAAGGCCTTGGCCGCGGCCTGGCTGCGTGCCTAGGCCTTGACCGCGGGCTGGCAGGGTGCCATGGCCTTGGCCGCGGGGTGGACGCGTGCCTTGGCCTTGGCCACGGGGTGGCTGCGTGCCTCGGCCTTGGCCTTGGCCACGGGGTGGCTGCGTGCCTCGGCCTTGGCCTTGGCCGCGGGCTGGCTCCGTGCCTTGCTCGAAATGCAGCACATGCTCGCGACCAAGGCAGGTCGTAAACTCTCACGCACACACAAGACACACTCGGGCCGCGCTCCCGAGGCAATGATAGGGAGCTCGAGCGTGGCCCTGTGCCTTGGCGTTGGCCGCGGGGTGGCTGCGTGGCTTGGCCTTGGCCGCGGGCGAGCATTTGGCCAAAATGTGAGCACACGGTCCTCGCCGTTTCTTCGTATCCTTGGACGAAAAACTGAGATCCACACCTACCTTCCACTTCTTTCTGTGGTTTTGCCTGAATCGGACGAGTTGGTCCACCCGTGTGGGCACCCGTTCGCTGCCGGTAAGATGGCCGTAAAACGAGTTTCGGAGCTCGGAATTGGATTCCAATTTCTCCCGCCACCGACTCCCACCAAACCTGACGACGCCAGCCCAAAATTCCACGCCGCCCCCGAAACGCGTAATTTGGCCACAATCCATGTGCTATTGCTCACGGATTTTGGCCTTTTCTGGCGGAAAAATAGGCTCAGGGCCTCCCGCATTATTTTTTCCATTTCTTCAAGCGGAAAGCAGTACTTGCGCTGTGAGGAGGCCCCCGGCCCAGTTCTACGACAATCGGACAAATTCGAGGGCACGTTTCGTCCCCTTTTCGCACCCCGCACCCTCGGTAAATCGGCCGTAAAACGAGGTTCGGACCTCGAAATCGACTCCCCTCTTTTCCGAAGTTCGACTGTCGTACGTATCTAATGCAACACCCCAAAATCCCGCACCACCCAGGAAACGCGAAAGTTGGCCAAGATCCGTGAGCGACAGCACACGGTCTTAGCCTTGGCCGCAGTGTGGCTGCGTGCCTAGGCCTTGGCCGCGGGGTGGCTGCGTGCCTACGCCTTGGCCGCGGGCTGGCTGGGTGCCATGGCCTTGGCCGCGGGGTGGACGCGTGCCTTGGCCTTGGCCACCGGGTGGCTGCGTGCCTCGGCCTTGGCCTTGTCCGCGGGCTGGCTTCGTGCCTTGCTCGAAATGCAGCACATGCTCGCGACCAAGGCCGGTCGCACACTCTCACGCACACACAACACACACTCGGTCCGCGCTCCCGAGGCAAGGATAGGGAGCTCGAGCGTGGCCCTGTGCCTTGGCGTTGGCCGCGGGGTGGCAGCGTCGCTTGGCCTTGGCCGCGGGCGAGCATTTGGCCAAAATGTTAGCACACGGTCCTCACCGTTTCTTCGTATTCTTTGACCAAAAACTGAGATCCACACCTACCTTCCACTTCTTTCTCCGGTTTTGCCTGAATGGGACGAGTTGGCCCACCCGTTTGGGCACCCGTTCGCTGCCGGTAATATGGCCGTAAAACGAGTTTCGGAGCTCGGAATTGGATTCCGTTTTCTCCCACCACCGACTCCCACCAAACCCGACGACGCCAGCCAAAAATACACGCCGCCCACGAAACGCGAAATTTGGCCACAATCCATGTGCTATAGCTCACGAATTTTGGCCTTTTCTGGCGGAAAAATGGCACAGGGCCTCCCGCATTATTTTTGTCATTTCTTCGAGCGGAAAGCAGTACTTGCGCCATGAGGAGGCCGCCGGCCCAGTTCTACCACAATTGGACCAATTCGCGGGCACGTTTCGTCCCCTTTTCGCACCCCCGCACCCTCGGTAAATTGGCCGTAAAACGAGGTTCGGACCTCAAAATCGACTCCCCTCTTTTCCAACGCTCGACTGTCGCACGTATCTAATGCATCACCCCAAAATCCCGCACCGCCCCGGAAACGCGAAAGTTGGCCAAGATCCGTGAGCTACAGCACACGGCCTTGGCCTTGGCCGCGGGCTGGCTGGGTGCCATGGCCTTGGGTGCCATGGCCTTGGGGGCTGGCCTGGACTGGGTGCCATGGCCTTGGCCTTGCGTGCCTTGGCCTTGGCCACGGGGTGGCTGCGTGCCTCGGCCTTGGCCTTGGCCGCGGGCTGGCTCCGTGCCTTGCTCGAAATACAGCACATGCTCGCGACCAAGGCAGGTCGCACACTCTCACGCACACACAACAAACACTCGGGCCGCGCTCCCGAGGCAAGGATAGGGAGCTCGAGCGTGGCCCTGTGCCTTGGCGTTGGCCGCGGGGTGGCATCGTCGCTTGGCCTTGGCCGCGGGCGAGCATTTGGCCAAAATGTGAGCACACAGTCCTCGCCGTTTCTTCGTATTCTTGGACCAAAAACTGAGATCCACACCTACCTTCCACTTCTTT
The DNA here is from genome assembly GCA_030449905.1 of Luvunga scandens. Taxonomy (NCBI): domain Eukaryota; kingdom Viridiplantae; phylum Streptophyta; class Magnoliopsida; order Sapindales; family Rutaceae; genus Luvunga; species Luvunga scandens. The sequence goes on along the minus strand of JASUUG010000755.1, from coordinate 152,479 downwards.
CTCCGGTTTTTCCTGAATCGGACGAGTTGGCCCACCCATTTGGGCACCCGTTCGCTGCCGGTAAGATGGCCGTAAAACGAGTTTCGGAGTTCGGAATTGAATTCCGTTTTCTCCCCCCACCGACTCCCACCAAACCAGACGACGCCAGCCCAAAATTCCACGCCGCTCCCGAAACATGAAATTTGGCCACAATCCGTGTGATATAGCTCACGGATTTTGGCCTTTTCCGGGGGAAAAATGGGCGCAGGTCCTCCCGCATTATTTTCGCAATTTCTTCGAGCGGAAAACAATAATTGCACCGTGAGGAGGCCCCCGGCCCAGTTCTACCACAATCGGACCAACTCGCGGGCACGTTTCGTCCCCTTTTCGCACCGCCGGACCCTCGGTAAAGCGGCCGTAAAACGAGGTTCGGACCTCGAAATCTACTCCCCTCTTTTCCGACGTTCGACTGTCACACGTATCTAATGCATCACCCCAAAATCCCGCACCGCCCCGGAAACGCGAAAGTTGGCCAAGATCCGTGAGCGACAGCACACGGACTTGGCCTTGGCCGTGGGGTGGCTGCGGGCCATGGCCTTGGCCTTGGCCTCGGGGTGGCTGCGTGCCATGGCCTTGGCCTTGGCCACCGGGTGGCTGTGTGCCAAGGCCGTGGCCGCGGCCTGGCTGGGTGCCATGGCCTTGGCCGCGGGCTGGCTGGGTGCCATGGCCTTGGCCGCGGGGTGGACGCGTGCCTTGGCCTTGGCCACGGGGTGGCTGCGTGCCTCGGCCTTGGCCTTGGCCGCGGGCTTGCTCCGTGCCTTGCTCGAAATGCAGCACATGCTCGCGACCAAGGCAGGTCACACACTCTCACGCACACACAAGACACACTCGGGCCGCGCTCCCGAGGCAATGATAGGGAGCTCGAGCGTGGCCCTGTGTCTTGGCGTTGGCCGCGGGGTGGCTGCGTGGCTTGGCCTTGGCTGCGGGCTAGCATTTGGCCAAAATGTGAGCACACAGTCCTCGCCGTTTCTTCGTATTCTTGGACCAAAAACTGAGATCCACACCTACCTTCCACTTCTTTCTCCGGTTTTTCCTGAATCGGACGAGTGGGCCCATCCTTTTGGGCACCCGTTCGCTGCTGGTAAGATGGCCGTAACACGAGTTTCGGTGCTCGGAATTCGATTCTGTTTTCTCCCGCCACCGACTCCCACCAAAGCCAACCATGCCAGCCCAAAATCCCACGCCGACCCCGAAACGCGAAATTTGGCCACAATCCGTGTGCTATAGCTCACGGATTTTAGCCTTTTCCGGGGGAAAAATGGGCGCACTGCCTCCCGCATTATTTTCGCCATTTCTTCGAGTGGAAAACAGTACTTGCGCCATGAGGAGGCCCCCGGCCCAGTTCTAGCACAATCGGACCAATTCGCGGGAACGTTTCGTCCCCTTTTCGCACCCCCGCACCCTCGGTAAAACGGCCGTTAAACGAGGTTCGGACCTCGAAATCGACTCCCCTCTTTTCCAACGCTCGACTGTCGCACGTATCTAATGCATCACCCCAAAATCCCGCACCGCCCTGGAAACGCGAAAGTTGGACAAGATCAGTGAGCTACAGCACACGGCCTTGGCCTTGGCCGCGGGGTGGCTGCGTGCCATGGCCTTGGCAGTGGCCGCGGGGTGGAGGCGTGCCATGGCCTTGGCCTTGGCCTCGGGGTGGCTGCGTGCCAAGGCCTTGGCCGCGGGCTGGCTGGGTGCCACGGCCTTGGCCGCGGGCTGGCTGGGTGCCATGGCCTTGGCCGCGGGCGGGCTGGCTGGGTGCCATGGCCTTGGCCGCGGGCGGGCTGGCTGGGTGCCATGGCCTCGGCCTTGCCCTTGGCCGCGGGCTGGCTCCGTGCCTTGCTCGAAATGCAGCACATGCTCGCGACCAAGGCAGGTCGCACACTGTCACGCACACACAACACACACTCGGGCCGCCAAATTTTGTGTTTCGGGGGCGGCGTGGGATTTTTGGCTGGCGTGGTCGGGTTTGGTGGGAGTCGGTGGCGGGAGAAAACGGAATCCAATTCCGAGCTCCAAAACTCGTTTAACAGCCATTTTACCGCCAGAGAACGGGTTCCCAAACGGGTGGGCCAACTCGTCGGATTCAGGCAAAACCGGAGAAAGAAGTGGAAGGTAGGTGTGGATCTCAGTTTTTGGTTCAAGAATACGAAGCAACGGCGAGGACCGTGTGCTCACATTTTGGCCAAATGCCCGCCCGCGGCGAAGGCACGCGGCCACCCCGCGTCCAAGGCCAAGGCACAGGGCCACGCTCGAGCTCCCTATCCTTGCCCCGGGAGCGCGGCCCAAGTTTGTGTTGTGTGTGCGCGAGAGTGTGCGACGTGCCTTGGTCGCGAGCATGTGCTGCATTTCGAGCAAGGCACGCAGCCACCCCGCAGCCACGGCCAAAGTCAAGGCACGCAGCCACCCCGCGGCCACGGCCAAGGCCATGGCACCCAACCACCCCGCGGCCAAGGCCTAGGCACGCGGCCACCCCGCGGCCAAGGCCGTGTGCTGTAGCTCACGGACCTTGGCCAACTTTCGCGTTTCTGGGGCGGGGCGGGAATTTGGGGTGATGCATTAGATACGTGCGACAGTCGAACATCGGAGAAGACGGGAGTCGATTCCGAGGTCCGAACCTCGTTTTACGTCTGATTTACCGAACGTTCGGAGGTGCGAAAAGGGAACGAAATGTGCCCGCGAATTGGTCCGGTTGTGGTAGAACTGGGCCGGAGGCCTCCTCACGGTGCTAGTACTGTTTTCCTCTCGAAGAAATGGCGAAAATAATGCGGCCAAATTTCGGCATTTCGGGGGCAGCGTGTGATTTTTGGCGGGCGTGGTCGGGTTTGGTGGGAGTCGGTGGCGGGAGAAAACGGAATCCAATTCCAAGCTCCGAAACTCGTTTTACAGCCATTTTACCGCCAGATAACGGGTGCACAAACGGGTGGGCCAACTCGTCGGATTCAGGTAAAACCGGAGAAAGAAGTGGAAGGTAGGTGTGGATCTCAGTTTTTGGTCCAAGAATACGAAGCAACGGTGAGGACCGTGTGCTCACATTTTGGCCAAATGCTCGCCCGTGGCCAAGGCCAAGGCCAAGGCATGCGGCCACCCCGCGGCCAAGGCCAAGGCCAAGGCACGCGGCCACCCCGCGGCCAAGGCCAAGGCTCAGGGCCACGCTCGAGCTCCGTATCCTTGTCCCGGGAGCACGGCCCAAGTGTGTGTTGTGTGTGCGCGAGAGTGTACGACGTGCCTTGGTCGCGAGCATGTGCTGCATTTCGAGCAAGGCACGCAGCCAGCCCGCGGCCAAGGCCAAGGCACGCAGCCACCCCGTGGCCAAGGCCAAGGCCATGGCACCCAGCCACCCCGCCGACCAGGCTTAGGTACGCAGCCACCCCGCGGCCAAGGCCAAGGCCATGGCACCCAGCCACCCTGCGGCGAAGGCCTGGGCACGCAGCCACCCCGTGGCCAAGGCCAAGGCCATGGCACCCAGCCACGCCGCGGCCAAGGCCAAGGCACGCAGCCAGCCCGCGGCCAAGGCCTAGGCACGCAGCCACCCCGTGGCCAAGGCCAAGGCCATGGCACCCAGCCACCCCTTTGCCAAGGCCAAGGCACGCGGCCACCCCGCGGCTAAGGCCAAGGCACAGGGCCACGCTCGAGCTCCCTATCCTTGCCCCAGGAGCGCGGTCCAAGTGTGTGTTGTGTGTGTGCGAGAGTGTGCGACGTGCCTCGGTCGCGAGCATGTGCTGCATTTCGAGCAAGGCACGCAGCCAGCCTGCGGCCAAAGCCAAGACACGCAGCCACCCCGCGGCCAAGGCCTAGGCAGGCAGCCACCCCGCGGCCAAAGCCTAGGCACGCCGCCACCCCGCGGCCATGGCCTAGGCACGCAGCCACCCTGCGGCCAAGGCAATGAGCTACTTAGCCAACTTTCGCTGTTTTCCGCCCGAAAAGGCCAAAATCCGTGAGCTATAGCACACGGATTGGGGCTAAATTTCGCGTTCGGGGCGGCGTGGGATTTTTCGCTGGCGTGGTCGGGTTTGCTGGGAGTCGGTTGCGGGAGAAAACGGAATCCAATTCCGAGCTCAGAAACTCGTTTTACGGCCATTTTACTGCCAGAGAACGGGTGCCCAAACGGGTGGGTCAACTCGTCCGATTCAGGCAAAACCGGAGAAAGAAGTGGAAGGTAGGTGTGGATCTCAGTTTTTGGTCCAAGAATACGAAGCAACGGCGTGGACCGTGCGCTCACATTTTGGCAAAATGCTCGCCCGCGGCCAAGGCCAAGGCCAAGGCACGCGGCCACCCCGCGGCCAAGGCCAAGGCGCAGGGCCACGCTCGAGCTCCCTATCCTTGCCCCGGGAGTGCGGCCCAAGTGTGTGTTGTGTGTGCGCGAGAGTGTGCGACGTGCGTTGGTCGCAAGCATGTGCTGCATTTCGAGCAAGGCACCCAGCCAGCCCGCGGCCAAGGCGTAGCCACGCAGCCACCCCGTGTCCAAGGCCAAGGCCATGGCACCCAGCCACCCCGCGGCCAAGGCAAAGGCACGCAGCCACCCCGCGGCCGAGGCCGTGTGCTGTAGCTAACGGATCTTGGCCAACTTTCGCGTTTCCGGAGCGGGGCGGGATTTTGGGGTGATGGATTAGATACGTGCGACAGTCGAATGTCGGAGAAGACGGTTGTCGATTCCGAGGTCCGAACCTCATTTTACGGCCGATTTACCGAACGTGCGGAGGAGCGAAAAGGGAACGAAACGTGCCCGCGAATTGGTCCGGTTGTGGTAGAACTGGGCCGCGGGCCTCCTCACGGTGCTAGTACTGTTTTCCTCTCGAAGAAATGGCGAAAATAATGCGGGAGGCCCTGCGCCCATTTTTCCGCCCGGAAAGGCAAAAATCCGTGAGCTATAGCACACGGATTGCGGCCAAATTTCATGTTTCGGGGGCGGCGTGGAATTTTTGGCTGGCGTGGTCGGGTTTGGTGGGAGTCGGTGGTGGGAGAAAACGGAATCCAATTCCGAGCTCCGAAACTCGTTTTACGGCCATTTTACCGGCAGAGAACGGGTGCCCAAACGGGTGGGCCAACTCGTCGGATTCAGGCAAAACCGGAGAAAGAAGTGGAAGGTAGGTGTGGATCTCAGTTTTTGGTCCAACAATACGAAGCAACGGCGAGGACCGTGTGCTCACATTTTGGCCAAATGCTCGCCCGCGGCCACCCCGCGGCCGAGGCACGCGGCCACCCTGCGGCCAAGGCACGCGGCCACCCTGCGGCCAAGGCACGCGGCCAACCCGCGGCCAAGGCCAAGGCACAGGGCCACGCTCGAGCTCCCTATCCTTGCCCCGGGAGCGCGGCCGAAGTGCGTATTGTGTGTGCGCGAGAGTGTGCGACGTGCCTTCGTCCCGAGAATGTGCTGCATTTCGAGCAAGGCTCGTAGCCAGCCCGCAGCCAGCCCGCAGCCAAAGCCAAGGCACGCAGCCACCCCGCGGCCAAAGCCAAGGCCATGGCACCCAGCCACCCCGCGGCGAAGGCCTAGGCACGCAGCCAGCCCGCGGCCAAGGCCTAGGCACGCATCCACCCCGCGGCCATGGCCTAGGCACGCAGCCACCTCGAGGCCAAGGCCAAGGCCATGGCACCCAGACACCCCGCGGCCAAGGCCTAGGCTCGCAGCCACCCCGAGGCCAAGGCCAAGGCACGCAGCCACCCCGCGGCCAAGGCCAAGGCCATGGCACCCAGCCACCCCGCAGCCAAGGTCTAGGTACGCAGCCACCCCTAGGCCAAGGCCGTGTGCTGTAGCTCACGGATCTTGGCCAACTTTTGCGTTTCCGGGGCGGGGCAGGATTTTGGGTTGATGCATTAGATATGTGCGGCAGTCGAACGTCGGAGAAGACGGGAGTCGATTCCGAGGTACGAACCTCGTTTTACGGCCGATTTACCGAACGTGCGGGTGTGCGAAAAGGGGACGAAACGTTCCCGCGAATTGGTCCGCTTGTGGTAGAACTGGGCCGGGGGCCTCCTCACGGTGCTAGTACTGTTTTCCTCTTGAAGAAATGGCGAAAATAATGCGGGAGGCCCTGTGCCCATTTTTCCGCCCGACAAGGCCAAAATCCGTGAGCTATATAGCACACGGATTGCGGCCAAATTTCGCATTTCGGGGGCGGCGTGGGATTTTCAGCTGGCATGGTCTGGTTTGGTGGGAGTCGGTGGCGGGAGAAAACGGTATCCAATTCCGAGCTCTGAAACTCGTTTTATGGCCATTTTACCGCCAGAGAACGGGTTCCCAAACGGGTGGGCCAACTCGTCCGATTCAGGCAAAACCAGAGAAAGAAGTACAAGGTAGGTGTGGATCTCAGTTTTTTGTCCAAGAATACGATGCAACGCCGAGGACCGTGTGCTCACATTTTGGCCAAATGCCACCCCGCGGCCAAGGCACGCGGCCACCCTGCGGCCAAGGCCAAGGCACAGGGCCGCGCTCGAGCTCCCTATCCTTGCCCCGGGAGCGCGGCCCAAGTTTGTGTTGTGTGTGCGCGAGAGTGTACGACGTGCCTTGGTCGCGAGCATTTGCTGCATTTCGAGCAAGGCACGCAGCCAGCCCGCCGCCAACGCCAAGGCACGCAGCCACCCCGCGGCCAAGGCCGAGGCCATGGCACCCAGCCACCCCGCGGACAAGGCCTAGGCACGCAGCCACCCCGTGGCCAAGGCCAAGGCCATGGCACCCAGCCACCCCGCGGCTAAGGCCAAGGCCATGGCACCCAGCCACCCCGCGGCCAAAGCCAAGGACTTGGCACCCAGCCACCACGCGGCCAAGGCCTAGGCACGCAGCCACCCCGTGGCCAAGGCCAAGGCCATGGCACCCAGCCACCCCGCGGCTAAGGCCAAGGCCATGGCACCCAGCCACCCCGCGGCCAAAGCCAAGGACTTGGCACCCAGCCACCACGCGGCCAAGGCCTAGGCATGCAGCCACCCCGCGGCCAAGGCCAAGCCCATGGCACCCAGCCACCCCGCGCCCAAGGCCAAGGCCATGGCACCCAGCCACCCCGCGGCCAAGGCCAAGGCCATGGCACCCAGCCACCCCGCGGCCAAGGCCAAGGCACGCAGCCACCCGGTGGCCAAGGCCAAGGCACGCCGCCACCCCGTGGACAAGGCCAAGGCCATGGCACCCAGCCACGCCGCTGCCAAGGCCTAGGCACGCAGCCACCCCGCGGCCAAGGCCGTGTGCTGTAGCTCACGGATCTTGGCCAACTTTCGCGTTTCCGAGGCGGTGCGGGATTTTGGAATGATGCATTAGATACGTGCGACAGTCGAACGTCGGAGAAGACGGGAGTCGATTCCGAGGTCCGAACCTCATTTTACGGGTGATTTACCGAACGTTCGGGGGTGTGAAAAGGGGACGAAACGTGCCTGCGAATTGGTCTGGTTGGGGTAGAACTGGGCTGGGGGCCTCCTCACGGTGCTAGTACTGTTTTGCGCTCAAAGAAATGGCGAAAATAATGCGGGAGGCCCTGCGCCCATTTTTCCTCCGGAAAAGGCCAAAATCCGTGAGCTATAGCACACGGATTGCGGCCAAATTTCGCGTTTCGGGGGCGGCGTGGGATTTTTGGCTGGCGTGGTTGGGTTTGGTGGGAGTCGGTGGCGGGAGAAAACAGAATCCAATTCCGAGCTCCGAAACTCGTTTAACGGCCATCTTACCGGCAGCGAACGGGTGCCCAAACGTATGGGCCCACTCATCCGATTCAGGCAAAACCGGAGAAAGAAGTGGAAGGTAGGTGTGGATCTCAGTTTTTCGTCCAAGAATACGAAGAAACGGCGAGAACCGTGCGCTCACATTTTGGCCAAATGCTCGCCCGCGGCCAAGGCCAAGCCATGCAGCCACCCCGCGGCCAATGCCAAGGCACAGGGCCACGCTCGAGCTCCCTATCCTTGCCTCGGGAGTACGGCTGGAGTGTGTATTGTGTGTGCGTGAGAGTGTGCGACCTGCCTTGGTCGCGAGCATATGCTACATTTCGAGAAAGGCACGTAGCCAGCCCGCGGCCAAGTCCAACGCCGAGGCACGCAGCCACCCCGTGGCCAAGGCCTAGGCACGCGTCCACCCCGCGGCCAAGGCCATGGCACCCAGCCAGCCCGCGGCCAAGGCCTAGGCACGCAGCCACCCCATGGCCAAGGCCTTGGCACACAGCCACTCGGTGGCCAAGCCCAAGGCCATGGCACCCAGCCACCCCGCGGCCAAGGCCAAGGCCGTGTGCTGTAGCTCACGGATCTTGGCCAACTTTCGCGTTTCCGGGGCGGTGCTAGTACTGTTTTCCTGTTGAAGAAATGGCGAAAATAATGCGGGAGGCCCTGTGCCCATTTTTCCGCCCGACAAGGCCAAAATCCGTGAGCTATATAGCACACGGATTGTGGCCAAATTTCGCGTTTCGGGGGCGGCGTGAGATTTTGGGCTGGCGTGGTCGGGTTTGGTGGGAGTCGGTGGCGGGAGAAAACGGAATCCAATTCCGAGCTCCGAAACTCGTTTTACGGCCATCTTACCGGCAGCGAACGGGTGCCCAAACGGGTGGGCCAACTCGTCCGATTCAGGCAAAACCGGAGAAAGAAGTAGAAGGTAGGTGTGGATCTCAGTTTTTGGTCCAAGAATACGAAGAAACGGCGAGGACCGTGTGCTCACATTTTGGCCAAATGCTCGCCCGCGGCCAAGGCCAAGCCACGCAGCCACCCCGCGGCCAACGCCAAGGCACAGGGCCACGCTTGAGCTCCCTATCCTTGCCTCGGGAGCGCGGCCCGAGTGTGTGTTGTGTGTGCGTGAAAGTGTATGACCTACCTTGGTCGCGAGCATGTGCTGCATTTCGAGCAAGGCACGGAGCCAGCCCGCTGCCAAGGCCAAGACCGAGGCACGCAGCCACCCCGTGGCCAAGGCCATGGCACGCAGCCACCCCGTGGCCAAGGCCATGGCACGCAGCCACCCCGAGGCCAAGGCCAAGGCCACGCCGAGGCCAAGGCCAAGGCCGTGTGCTGCCACTCAAGGATCTTCGTCAACTTTCGTGTTTCCGGGGCCGTGCGGGATTTTGGGGTGATGCATTAGATACGTGCGACAGTCGAACGTCGGAAAAGAGGGGAAAAGTGGACGAAACGTGCCCTCGACTTGGTCCGATTCTGGTAGAACTGGGCCGGGGTGCGAAAAGGGGACGAAACGTGCCCTCGAATTTGTCCGATTGTGGTAGAACTGGGCCGGGGCCTCCTCACGGCGCAAGTACTGCTTTCCCTCAAGAAATGGCAAAATAATGCGGGAGGCCCTGCGCCCATTTTTCCCCAGAAAGGCCAAAATCCGTGAGCTATAGCACACGGATTGTGGCCAAATTTCGCGTTCGGGCGGCGTGGATTTTGGGCTGCCGTCGTCGGGTTTGGTGGGAGTCGGTGGCGGAGAAAACGGAATCCAATTCCGAGCTCCTAACCTCGTTTTACGGCCATCTTACCGGCAGCGAAAGGGTGCCCAAACGGGTGTGCCAACTCGTCCGATTCAGGCAAATCCTGAGAAAGAATGGGAAGGTAGGTGTGGATATCAGTTTTTGGTCCAAGAATACGAAGAAACGGCGAGGACCGTGTGCTCACATTTTGGCCAAATGCTCGCCCGCTGCAGCCACCCGGCCAACGCCAAGGCACAGGGCCATGCTCGAGCTCCCTACCTTGCCCGGGAGCGGCCGAGAGTGTGTTGTGTGTGCGTGAGAGTGTGCGACCTGCCTTGGTCGCGAGCATGTGCTGCATTTCGAGCAAGGCATGGAGCCAGCCCGCGGCCAAGGCCAAGGCCGAGGCACGCAGCCACCCAGTGGCCAAGGCCGAGGCACGCAGCCACCCAGTGGCCAAGGCCAAGGCACGCGTCCACCCCGCGGCCAGGTCTTTCACGCAGCCCAACCCGCGCCAAGGCCTTGGCACACAGCCACCCGGTGGCCAAGGCCAAGGCCATGGCACCCAGCCACCCGAGCGGCCAAGGCCTAGGCATGCAGCCACCCAAGGCCAGCCAAGGCCAAGGCCGTGTGCTGTCGCTCACGGATCTTGGCCAACTTTCGCGTTTCCGGGGCGGTGCGGGATTTTGGGGTGATGCATTAGATACGTGCGACAGTCGAACGTCGGAAAAGAGGGGAGTCGATTTTGAGGTCCGAACCTCGTTTTACGGCCGATTTACCGAGGGTGCGGGGGTGCGAAAAGGGGACGAAACGTGCCCTCGAATTGGTCCGATTGTGGTAGAACTGGGCCGGGGGCCTCCTCACGGCGCAAGTACTGCTTTCCGCTCGAAGAAATGGCAAAATAATGCGGGAGGCCCTGCGCCCATTTTTCCGCCAGAAAAGGCCAAAATCCGTGAGCTATAGCACACGGATTGTGGCCAAATTTCGCGTTTCGGGGGCGGCGTGGGATTTTGGGCTGGCGTGGTCGGGTTTGGTGGGAGTCGGTGGCGGGAGAAAACGGAATCCAATTCCGAGCTCCGAAACTCGTTTTACGGCCATCTTACCGGCAGCGAACGGGTGCCCAAACGGGTGGGCCAACTCGTCCGATTCAGGCAAAACCGGAGAAAGAAGTGGAAGGTAGGTGTGGATCTCAGTTTTTGGTCCAAGAATACGAAGAAACGGCGAGGACCGTGTGCTCACATTTTGGCCAAATGCTCGCCCGCGGCCAAGGCCAAGGCCACGAGCCACGCAGCCACCCCACGGCCAACGCCAAGGCACAGGGCCATGCTCGAGCTCCCTATCCTTGACTCGGGAGCGCAGCCGAGTGTGTGTTGTGTGTGCGTGAGAGTGTGCGACCTGCCTTGGTCGCGAGCATGTGCTGCATTTCGAGCAAGGCACGGAGCCAGCCCGCGGCCAAGGCCAAGGCCGAGGCACGCAGCCACCCCGTGGCCAAGGCCGAGGCACGCAGCCACCCCGTGGCCAAGGCACCAAGGCCATGGCACCCAGCCAGCCCGCGGCCAAGGCCATGGCACGCAGCCACCCCCAAGGCCAAGGCCTTGGCACACAGCCACCCCACCGGCCAAGGCCCAACGCAGCCACACCCGAGGCCAAGGCCATGGCCACGCAGCCACCCGGCACGCCAAGGCCAAGGCCGTGTGCTGTCGCTCACGGATCTTGGCCAACTTTCGCGTTTCCGGGGCGGTGCGGGATTTTGGGGTGATGCATTAGATACGTGCGACAGTCGAACGTTGGAAAAGAGGGGAGTCGATTTCGAGGTCCGAACCTCGTTTTACGGCCGATTTACCGAGGGTGCGGGGGTGCGAAAAGGGGACGAAACGTGCCCTCGAATTGGTCCGATTGTGGTAGAACTGGGCCGGGGGCCTCCTCACGGCGCAAGTACTGCTTTCCGCTCGAAGAAATGGAAAAAATAATGCGGGAGGCCCTGCGCCCATTTTTCCGCCAAAAAAGGTCAAAATCGGTGAGCTATAGCACACGGATTGTGGCCAAATTTCGCGTTTTGGGGCGGCGTGGGATTTTGGGCTGGCGTCGTCGGGTTTGGTGGGAGTCGGTGGCGGGAGAAAACGGAATCCAATTCCGAGCTCCGAAACTCGTTTTACGGCCATCTTACCGGCAGCGAACGGGTGCCCAAACGGGTGGGCCAACTCGTCCGATTCAGGCAAAACCGGAGAAAGAAGTGGAAGGTAGGTGTGGATCTCAGTTTTTGGTCCAAGAATACGAAGAAACGGCGAGGACCGTGTGCTCACATTTTGGCCAAATGCTCGCCAGCGGCCAAGGCCAAGCCACGCAGCCACCCCGCGGCCAACGCCAAGGCACAGGGCCACGCTCGAGCTCCCTATCCTTGCCTCGGGAGCGCGGCCGGAGTGTGTGTTGTGTGTGCGTGAGAGTGTGCGACCTGCCTTGGTCGCGAGCATGTGCTGCATTTCGAGCAAGGCACGGAGCCAGCCCGCGGCCAAGGCCAAGGCCGAGGCACGCAGCCACCCCGTGGCCAAGGCCAAGGCATGCGTCCCCCCCGCGGCCAAGGCCATGGCACCCAGCCAGCCCGCCAGGCCAAGGCCATGGCACGCCAGCCCGCGACCAAGGCCTTGGCACACAGCCACCCGGTGGCCAAGGCCAAGGCCATGGCACGCCAGCCACCCGAGGCCAAGGCGAAGGCCATGGCACCCAGCCACCCCGCGGCCAAGGCCAAGGCCGTGTGCCGTCGCTCACGGATCTTGGTCAACTTTCGCGATTCTGTGGCGGTGCGGGATTTTGGGATGATGCATTAGATACGTGCGACAGTCGAGCGTTGGAAAAGAGGGGAGTCGATTTTGAGGTCCAAACCTCGTTTTACGGTCGATTTACCGAGGGTGCGGGGGTGCGAAAAGGGGACGAAACGTGCCCTCAAATTGGTCCGATTGTGGTAGAACTGGGCCGGCGGCCTCCTCACGGCGCAAGTACTGCTTTCCGCTCGAAGAAATGACAAAAATAATGCGGGAGGCCCTGCGCCCATTTTTCCGCCAGAAAAGGCCAAAATCCGTGAGCTATAGCGCACGGATTGTGGCCAAATTTCCCGTTTCGGGGAAGGCGTGGGATTTTGGGCTGGCGTGGTTGGGTTTGGTGGGAGTCGGTGGCGGGAGAAAACGGAATCCAATTCCGAGCTCCGAAACTCGTTTTACGGCCATCTTACCGGCAGCGAACGGGTGCCCAAACGGGTGGGCCAACTCGTCCGATTCAGGCAAAACCGGAGAAAGAAGTGGAAGGTAGGTGTGGATCTCAGTTTTGGTCCAAGAATACGAAGAAACGGCGAGGACCGTGTGCTCACATTTTGGCCAAATGCTCGCCCGCGGCCAAGGCCAAGCCACGCAGCCACCCCGCGGCCAACGCCAAGGCACAGGGCCACGCTCGAGCTCCCTATCCTTGCCTCGGGAGCGCGGCCGGAGTGTGTGTTGTGTGTGCGTGAGAGTGTGCGACCTGCCTTGGTCGCGAGCATGTGCTGCATTTCGAGCAAGGCACGGAGCCAGCCCGCGGCCAAGGCCAAGGCCGAGGCACGCAGCCACCCCGTGGCCAAGGCCAAGGCACGGCCAAGGCCATGGCACCCAGCCAGCCCGCGGCCAAGGCCATGGCACCCAGCCAGCCCGCGGCCAAGGCCAAGGCACACAGCCAGCCCGCGGCAAAGGCCTTGGCACGGAGACACCCCAAGGCCAAGGCCAAGGCCATGGCACGCAGCCACCCCGCGGCCAAGGCCAAGGCCATGGCACGCAGCCACCCCGCGGCGAAGGCCAAGGCCGTGTGCTGTAGCTCACGGATCTTCGCCAACTTTCGCGTTTCCGGAGCGGTGCGGGATTTTGGGGTGATGCATTAGATACGTGCGACAGTCGAGCGTTGGAAAAGGGGGGAGTCTATTTCGAGGTCCGAACCTCGTTTTACGGCCGTTTTACCGAGGGTGCGGGGGTGCGAAAAGGGGACGAAACGTGCCCGCGAATTGGTCCGATTGTGGTAGAACTGGGCTGGGGGCCTCCTCACGGCGCAAGTACTGTTTTCCACTCGAAGAAATGGCGAAAATAATGCGGGAGGCCCTGCGCCCATTTTTCCCCCGGAAAAGGCCAAAATCCGTGAGCTATAATTTATGGTTTCCACTGGCGCAAATTCCACCACCTCAATTTGCAATTTAAGGTGAGAAAGAATTCCCCATTGGTAACAAATAGTTATCCATTAAGCGGGGGAAATACTATAAAAAAGCAGAAAGATTATCTTTCGACTCTTGCAAGAACGGACTAACAAGGTCAGCTACCCCAACAATCTTCATAATTAAATACCGTTACTGTATAAGGTCTATCTCGTTATGAAAGACCTATTACTAGAAAATTCATGGGTAGAGCCGAAGAGTGGTAACTGTACAAGTTACCAATAGAATTGATTAAATGAAGGAAGTGGCTCCGGTGTATAGAGAGGGCCTCACCGTTTAAGAAGTAATCATAGAGACGACGGAACCCACAATTTCTTTATCTATTTACTACTTTTGTTTTTTTTTTACTATTTTCTTTCCAATGGCCGACAAAAGGCCCTGCGCCCATTTTTCGGGAAAAATCCGTGAGCTATAGCACACGGATTGTGGCCAAATTTCGCGTTTCGGGGGGGCGTGGAATTTTGGGCTGGCGTGGTCGGGTTTGGTGGGAGTCGGTGGCGGGAGAAAACGGAATCCAATTCCGAGCTCCGAAACTCGTTTTACGGCCATCTTACCGGCAGCGAACGGGTGCGCCAACTCGTCCGATTCAGGCAAAACCGGAGAAAGAAGTGGAAGGTAGGTGTGGATCTCAGTTTTTGTTCCAAAAATACGAAGAAACGGCGAGGACCGTGTGCTCACATTTTGGCCAAATGCTCACCCGCCCGCGGCCAAGGCCAAGCCATGCAGCCACCCCCTGCCAAGCCAACGCCAAGGCACAGGGCCACGCCGAGCTCCCTATCCTTGCCTCGGGAGCGCGGCCGGAGTGTGAGTTGTGTGTGCGTGAGAGTGTGCGACCTGCCCTGGTCGCGAGCATGTGCTGCATTTCGAGCAAGGCACGGAGCCAGCCCGCGGCCAAGGCCAAGGCCGAGGCACGCAGCCACCCCGTGGCCAAGGCCTAGGCACGCGTCCACCCAGCGGACAAGGCCATGGCACCCAGCCAGCCCGCGGCCAAGGCCTAGGCACGCAGCCACCCGCGGCCAAGGCCTGGCACACAGCCACCCGGTGGCCAAGGCCAAGGCCATGGCACCCAGCCACCCGCGGCCAAGGCCTGGCACGCAGCCACCCGCGGCCAAGGCCAAAGGCCAAGGCCGTGGCCAGCTCGCACGGATCTTGGCCAACGCAGCCACCCGGTGCAATTTTGGGGTGATGCATTAGATTTGCGACAGTCCAAGGCCTGGAAAAGAGGGGAGTCCAAGGCGGTCCGAACCTCGGTCCGATTTATTTGGCGGGGGTGCTTGGGGGACCCAAACGGGTGGGATTTTGGTCCAAGGCCAAGGAACTGAGTGGGGGCCACCTCAAAAGAGGGGAGTCGATTTCGGGTCTAACTGCTTTCCGCTCGAAGAAATGGCAAAAATAATGCGGGAGGCCCAGCGCCCATTTTTCAACCAGAAAAAAGGCCAAAATCCATGAGCTATACCACACGGATTGTGGCCCAATTTTTGCGCCTTGGGGCGGCGTGGGATTTTGGGCTGGCGTCGTCGGGTTTGGTGGGAGTCGGTGGCGGGAGAAACCAGAATCCAATTCCGAGCTCCGAAACTCGTTTTACGGCCATCTTACCGCTAGCGAATGGGTGCCCAAACGGGTGGGCCAACTCGTCCGATTCAGGCAAAACCGGAGAAAGAAGTGGAAGGTAGGTGTGGATCTCAGTTTTTGGTCCAAGAATACGAAGAAACGACGAGGACCGTGTGCTCACATTTTGGCCAAATGCTCGCCCGCCCAAGGCCAAGCCATGCAGCCACCCCGCGGCCAACGCAAGGGCACAGGGCCACGCTCGAGCTCCCTATCCATCTAGCCTCGGGAGCGCGGGCCTGGAGTTTGAGTGTGTGTTGTGTGTGCGTGAGAGTTTGCGACCTGCCTTGGTCGCAAGCATGTGCTGCATTTCGAGCAAGGCACGGAGCCAGCCCGCAGCCAAGGCCGAGGCCGAGGCACGCAGCCACCCCGTGGCCAAGGCCAAGGCACGCGTCCACCCCGCGGCCAAGGCCTTGGCACGCAGCCACCCCGCGGCCAAGGCCAAGGCCATGGCACGCAGCCACCCCGCGGCCAAGGCCAAGGCCGTGTGCTGTAGCTCACGGATCTTGGCCAACTTTCGCGTTTCCGGGGCGGTGCGGGATTTTGGGGTGATGCATTATATACGTGCGACAGTCAAGCGTTGGAAAAGAGGGGAGTCGATTTCGAGGTCCGAAACTCGTTTTACGGCCGATTTACCGAGGGTGCGGGGGTGCGAAAAAGGGACAAAACGTACCCGCAAATTGGTTCGATTGTGGTAGAACTGGGCCGGGGGCCTCCTCACGGCGCAAGTACTGTTTTCCGCTTAACGAAATTGCGAAAATAATGCGGGAGGCCCTGCTCCCAATTTTTCCCCGGAAAAGGTCAAAATCCGTGAGCTATAGCACACGGATTGTGGCCAAATTTCGCGTTTCGGGGGCGGCATGGGATTTTGGGCTGGCGTGGTCGGGTTTGGTGGGAGTCGGTGGCGGGAGAAAACGGAATCCAATTCCGAGCTCCGAAACTCGTTTTACGGCCATCTTACCAGCGAACTGGTGCCCAAACGGGTGGGCCCACTCGTCCGATTCAGGCAAAACCGGAGAAAAAAGTGGAAGGTAGGTGTGGATCTCAGTTTTTGGTCCAAGAATACGAAGAAACGGCGAGGACCGTGTGCTCACATTTTGGCCAAATGCTCGCCCGCGGCCAAGGCCAAGCCATGCAGCCACCCCGCGGCCAACGCCAAGGCACAGGGCCACGCTCGAGCTCCCTATCCTTGCCTCGGGAGCGCGGCCGGAGTGTGTGTTGTTTGTGCGTGAGAGTGTGCGATCTGCCTTGGTCGCGAGCATATGCTGCATTTCGAGAAAGGCACGGAGCCAACCCGCGGCCAAGGCCAAGGCCGAGGCACGCAGCCACCCTGTGGGCAAGGCCTAGGCACGCGTCCACCCCGCGGCCAAGGTCATGGCACCCAGCCAGCCCGCGGCCAAGGCCTAGGCACGCAGCCACCCCGCGGCCAATGCCTTGGCACACAGCCACCCGGTGGCCAAGGACAAGGCCATTGCAGCCAGCCAACCCGCGGCCAAGGCCGAGGCACGCAGCCACCCCGTGCCCAAGGCCTAGGCAAGCGTCCACCCCGCGGCCAAGGCCATGGCACCCAGCCAGCTCGCAGCCAAGGCCTAGGCACGTAGCCACCCCGCGGCCAAGGCCTAGGCAAGCAGCCACCCCGCGGCCAAGGCCTAGGCACGCAGCCACCCCGCGGCCAAGGCCAAGGCCGTGTGCTGTCGCTCACGGATCTTGGCCGACTTTCGCGTTTCCGGGGCGGTGAGGGATTTTGGGCTGATGCATTAGATACGTGCGGCAGTCAAACGTCGGAAAAGAGGGGAGTCGATTTCGAGGTCCGAACCTCGTTTTACGGCCGATTTACCAAGGGTGCGGGGCTGCGAAAAGGGGACTAAACGTGCCCTCAAATTGGTCCGATTGTGGTAGAACTGGGCCGGGGGCCTCCTCACGGCGCAAGTACTGCTTTCTGCTCGAAGAAATGGCAAAAATAATGCGGGAGGCCCAGCGCCCATTTTTCCACCAGAAAAGGCCAAAATCCATGAGCTATACCACACGGATTGTGGCCCAATTTTGCGCTTCGGGGGCGGCGTGGGATTTTGGGCTGGCGTCGTCGGGTTTGGTGGGAGTCGGTGGCGGGAGAAACCAGAATCCAATTCCGAGCTCCGAAACTCGTTTTACGGCCATCTTACCGCTAGCGAATGGGTGCCCAAACGGGTGGGCCAACTCGTCCGATTCAGGCAAAACCGGAGAAAGAAGTGGAAGGTAGGTGTGGATCTCAGTTTTTGGTCCAAGAATACGAAGAAACGGCGAGGACCGTGTGCTCACATTTTGGCCAAATGCTCGCCCGCGGCCAAGGCCAAGCCATGCAGCCACCCCGCGGCCAACGCCAAGGCACAGGGCCACGCTCGAGCTCCCTATCCTTGCCTCGGGAGCGCGGCCGGAGTGTGTGTTGTGTGTGCGTGAGAGTTTGCGACCTGCCTTGGTCGCGAGCATGTGCTGCATTTCGAGCAAGGCACGGAGCCAGCCCGCGGCCAAGGCCAAGGCCGAGGCACGCAGCCACCCCGTGGCAGGGGCCTAGGCACCCAGCCAGCCCGCGGCCAAGGCCATGGCACGCAGCCACCCCGCGGCCAAGGCCAAGCCTAAGGCCATGGCACGCAGCCACCCAGCGGCCAAGGCCAAGGCCAAGGCCGTGTGCTGTAGCTCACGGATCTTGGCCAACTTTCGCGTTTCCGGGGCGGTGCGGGATTTTGGGGTGATGCATTATATACGTGCGACAGTCAAGCGTTGGAAAAGAGGGGAGTCGATTTCGAGGTCCGAACCTCGTTTGACGGCCGATTTACCGAGGGTGCGGGGTGCGAAAAAGGGACAAAACGTGCACGCAAATTGGTTCGATTGTGGTAGAACTGGGCCGGGGGCCTCCTCACGGCGCAAGTACTGTTTTCCGCTTAACGAAATTGCGAAAATAATGCGGGAGGCCCTGCGCCCATTTTTCCCCCGGAAAAGGTCAAAATCCGTGAGCTATAGCACACGGATTGTGGCCAAATTTCGCGTTTCGGGGGCGGCATGGGATTTTGGGCTGGCGTGGTCGGGTTTGGTGGGAGTCGGTGGCGGGAGAAAACGGAATCCAATTCCGAGCTCCGAAACTCGTTTTACGGCCATCTTACCAGCGAACTGGTGCCCAAACGGGTGGGCCCACTCGTCCGATTCAGGCAAAACCGGAGAAAAAAGTGGAAGGTAGGTGTGGATCTCAGTTTTTGGTCCAAGAATACGAAGAAACGGCGAGGACCGTGTGCTCACATTTTGGCCAAATGCTCGCCCGCGGCCAAGGCCAAGCCATGCAGCCACCCCGCGGCCAACGCCAAGGCACAGGGCCACGCTCGAGCTCCCTATCCTTGCCTCAGGAGCGCGGCCGGAGTGTGTGTTGTTTGTGCGTGAGAGTGTGCGATCTGCCTTGGTCGCGAGCATATGCTGCATTTCGAGAAAGGCACGGAGCCAACCCGCGGCCAAGGCCAAGGCCGAGGCACGCAGCCACCCCGTGGGCAAGGCCTAGGCACGCGTCCACCCCGCGGCCAAGGTCATGGCACCCAGCCAGCCCGCGGCCAAGGACTAGGCACGCAGCCACCCCGCGGCCAATGCCTTAGCACACAGCCACCCGGTGGCCAAGGACAAGGCCATTGCAGCCAGCCAACCCGCGGCCAAGGCCGAGGCACGCAGCCACCCCGTGGCCAAGGCCTAGGCAAGCGTCCACCCCGCGGCCAAGGCCATGGCACCCAGCCAGCTCGCAGCCAAGGCCTAGGCACGTAGCCACCCCGCGGCCAAGGCCTAGGCAAGCAGCCACCCCGCGGCCAAGGCCTAGGCACGCAGCCACCCCGCGGCCAAGGCCAAGGCCGTGTGCTGTCGCTCACGGATCTTGGCCGACTTTCGCGTTTCCGGGGCGGTGAGGGATTTTGGGCTGATGCATTAGATACGTGCGGCAGTCAAACGTCGGAAAAGAGGGGAGTCGATTTCGAGGTCCGAACCTCGTTTTACGGCCGATTTACCAAGGGTGCGGGGCTGCGAAAAGGGGACTAAACGTGCCCTCAAATTGGTCCGATTGTGGTAGAACTGGGCCGGGGGCCTCCTCACGGCGCAAGTACTGCTTTCCGCTCGAAGAAATGGCAAAAATAATGCGGGAGGCCCAGCGCCCATTTTTCCACCAGAAAAGGCCAAAATCCATGAGCTATACCACACGGATTGTGGCCCAATTTTGCGCTTCGGGGGCGGCGTGGGATTTTGGGCTGGCGTCGTCGGGTTTGGTGGGAGTCGGTGGCGGGAGAAACCAGAATCCAATTCCGAGCTCCGAAACTCGTTTTACGGCCATCTTACCGCTAGCGAATGGGTGCCCAAACGGGTGGGCCAACTCGTCCGATTCAGGCAAAACCGGAGAAAGAAGTGGAAGGTAGGTGTGGATCTCAGTTTTTGGTCCAAGAATACGAAGAAACGACGAGGACCGTGTGCTCACATTTTGGCCAAATGCTCGCCCGCGGCCAAGGCCAAGCCATGCAGCCACCCCGCGGCCAACGCAAGGGCACAGGGCCACGCTCGAGCTCCCTATCCTAGCCTCGGGAGCGCGGCCGGAGTGTGTGTTGTGTGTGCGTGAGAGTTTGCGACCTGCCTTGGTCGCAAGCATGTGCTGCATTTCGAGCAAGGCACGGAGCCAGCCCGCAGCCAAGGCCGAGGCCGAGGCACGCAGCCACCCCGTGGCCAAGGCCAAGGCACGCGTCCACCCCGCGGCCAAGGCCTTGGCACGCAGCCACCCCGCGGCCAAGGCCAAGGCCATGGCACGCAGCCACCCCGGGGCCAAGGCCAAGGCCGTGTGCTGTAGCTCACGGATCTTGGCCAACTTTCGCGTTTCCGGGGCGGTGCGGGATTTTGGGGTGATGCATTATATACGTGCGACAGTCAAGCGTTGGAAAAGAGGGGAGTCGATTTCGAGGTCCGAACCTCGTTTTACGGCCTATTTACCGAGGGTGCGGGGGTGCGAAAAAGGGACAAAACGTACCCGCAAATTGGTTCGATTGTGGTAGAACTGGGCCGGGGGCCTCCTCACGGCGCAAGTACTGTTTTCCGCTCAACGAAATTGCGAAAATAATGCGGGAGGCCCTGCGCCCATTTTTCCCCCGGAAAAGGTCAAAATCCGTGAGCTATAGCACACGGATTGTGGCCAAATTCCCGTTTCCAACGGCATGGGATTTTGGGCTGGCGTGGTCGGGTTTGGTGGGAGTCGGTGGCGGGAGAAAACGGAATCCAATTCCGAGCTCCGAAACTCGTTTTACGGCCATCTTACCAGCGAACTGGTGCCCAAACGGGTGGACCCACTCGTCCGATTCAGGCAAAACCGGAGAAAGAAGTGGAAGGTAGGTGTGGATCTCAGTTTTTGGTCCAAGAATACGAAGCAACGGCGAGGACCGTGTGCTCACATTTTGGCCAAATGCTCGCCCGCGGCCAAGGCCAAGCCATGCAGCCACCCCGCGGCCAACTCCAAGGCACAGGGCCACGCTCGAGCTCCCTATCCTTGCCTCGGGAGCGCGGCCGGTGTGTGTGTTGTGTGTGCGTGAGAGTGTGCGACCTGCCTTGGCCGCGAGCATCTGCTGCATTTTGAGAATGGCACGTAGCCAGCCCGCGGCCAAGGCCAAGGCCGAGGCACGCAGCCACCCCGTGGCCACGGCAAAGGCACGCGTCCACCCCGCGGCCAAGGCCATGGCACCCAGCCAGCCCGCGGCCAACGCCTAGGCACGCAGCCACCCCGCGGCCAAGGCCTTGGCATACATCCACCCGGTGGCCAAGGCCAAGGCCATGGCACCCAGCCACCCCGCGGACAAGGCCTAGGCACACAGCCACCCCGCGGCCAAGGCCAAGGCCGTGTGCTCTCGCTCACGGATCTTGGCCAACTTTCGCGTTTCCGGGGCGGTCCGTGATTTTGGGGTGATGCATTAGATACATGCGACAGTCGAGCGTCGGAACAGAGGGGAGCCGATTTCGAGGTCCAAACCTCGTTTTACGGCCGATTTACAGAGGCATCACGGTGCGAAAAGGGGACGAAACGTGCCCTCGAATTGGTCCGATTGTGGTAGAACTGGGCCGGGGGCCTCCTCACGGCGCAAGTAGTGCTTTCCGCTCGAAGAAATGGCAAAAATAATGTGGGAGGCCCTGCGCCCATTTTTCCGCCAGAAAAGGCCAAAATCCGTGAGCTATATTTTTCCGTCAGAAAAGGCCAAAATCCGCCAGAAAAGGCCTTGGCCGTGGGCTGGCTGGGTGCCATGGCCTTGGCTCGGGGCATTGGAAAGAAAATAGTAAAAAAAAAACGAAAGTAGTAAATAGATAAAGAAATTGTGGGTTCCGTCGTCTCTATGATTACTTCTTAAACGGTGAGGCCCTCTCTATACACCGGAGCCACTTCCTTCATTTAATCAATTCTATTGGTAACTTGTACAGTTACCACTCTTCGGCTCTACCCATGAATTTTCTAGTAATAGGTCTTTCATAACGAGATAGACCTTATACAGTAACGGTATTTAATTATGAAGATTGTTGGGGTAGCTGACCTTGTTAGTCCGTTCTTGCAAGAGTCGAAAGATAATCTTTCTGCTTTTTTATAGTATTTCCCCCGCTTAATGGATAACAATTTGTTACCAATGGGGAATTCTTTCTCACCTTAAATTGCAAATTGAGGTGGTGGAATTTGCGCCAGCGGAAACCATAAATTATAGCTCACGGATTTTGGCCTTTTCCGGGGGAAAAATGGGCGCAGGGCCTCCCGCATTATTTTCACCATTTCTTCGAGTGGAAAACAGTACTTGCGCCGTGAGGAGGCCCCCGGCCCAGTTCTACCACAATCAGACCAATTCGCGGGCACGTTTCGTCCCCTTTTCGCACCCACGCACCCTCGGTAAATCGGCCGTAAAAGGAGGTTCGGACCTCGAAATCGACTCCCCTCTTTTCCAACGCTCGACTGTCGCACGTGTCTAATGCATCACCCCAAAATCCGGCACCGCCCCAGAAACGCGAAAGTTGGCCAAGATCCGTGAGATACAGCACACGGCCTTGGCCTTGGCCGCGGGGTGGCTGCGTGCCATGGCCTTGGCCTTGGCCGCGGGGTGGCGGCGTGCCATGGCCTTGGCATTGGCCTCGGGGTGGCTGCGTGCCAAGGCCTTGGACACGGGCTGGCTGCATGCCTAGGCCTTGGCCGCAGGCTGGCTCGGTGCCATGGCCTTGGCCGCGGGGTGCACGCGTTCCTTGGCCTTGGCCGCGGGGTGCACGCGTTCCTTGGCCTTGGCCACGGGGTGGCTGCGTGCCTCGGCCTTCGCCTTGGCCGCGGGCTGGCTCCGTGCCTTGCTCGAAATGCAGCATATGCTCGCGGCCAAGGCAGGTCGCACACTCTCACGCACACACAACACACACTCCGGCCGCGCTCCCGAGGCAAGGATAGGGAGCTCGAGCGTGGCCCTGTGCCTTGGTGTTGGCCGCGGGGTGGCTGCGTGCCTCGGCCTTGGCGTTGGCCGCGGGCTGGCTCCGTGCCTTGCTCGAAATGCAGCACATGCTCGCGGCCAAGGCAGGTCGCACACTCTCACGCACACACAACACACACTCCGGCCGCGCTCCCGAGGCAAGGATAGGGAGCTCGAGCGTGGCCCTGTGTCTTGGTGTTGGCCGAGGGGTGGCTGCGTGCCTCGGCCTTGGCGGCATTGGCCAAAATGGCAGGCTCTTGTGCCTTGCTCGAAAAACTGCAGCACATGCTCGCGGCCAAGGCAGGTCGCACACTCTCACGCACACACAACACACACTCCCGCTGACCCGAGGCAAGGATAGGGAGCTCCAAAATCGTGGCCCTGTGCCTGGGCGTTGGCTGCGGGGTGGCTGCGTGCCTCGGCCTTGGCGTTGGCCGCAGGCAGGCTCCGTGCCTTGCTCGTGCAGCACATGCTGTGTGCCAAGGCAGGTCGCACACTCTCACGCACACACAACACACACTCCGGCCGCGCTCCCGAGGCAAGGATAGGGAGCTCGAGCGTGGCCCTGTGCCTTGGTGTTGGCTGCGGGGTGGCTGCGTGCCTCGGCCTTGGCGTTGGCCGCGGGCTGGCTCCGTGCCTTGCTCGAAATGCAGCACATGCTCGCGGCCAAGGCAGGTCGCACACTCTCACGCACACACAACACACACTCCGGCCGCGCTCCCGAGGCAAGGATAGGGAGCTCGAGCGTGGCCCTGTGCCTTGGCGTTGGCCGCGGGGTGGCTGCATGGCTTGGCCTTGGCCGCGGGCGAGCATTTGGCCAAAATGTGAACACACGGTCCTCGCCGTTTCTTCGTATTCTTGGACCAAAAACTGAGATCCATACCTACCTTCCACTTCTTTCTCCGGTTTTGCCTGAATCGGACGAGTTGGCCCACCTGTTTGGGCACCCGTTCGCTACCAGTAAGATGGCCGTAAAACGAGGTTCGGACCTCGAAATCGACTCCCCTCTTTTCTGACGTTCGACTGTCGCACGTATCTAATGCATCACCCCAAAATCCCGCACCGCCCTGGAAACGCGAAAGTTGGCCAAGATCCGTGAGCGACAGCACACGGCCTTGGCCTTGGCCGCGGGTTGGCTGGGTGCCATGGCTTTCCCCCCTTTTCGCACCTCCGCACGTATCTACCCTCGGTAAATGGCTTGACCAACGGGTGGCTGTGTGCCAAGGCCTTGGCCTCAGGGAGGCTGCGTGCCTAGGCCTTGGCCGCGGGCTGGCTGGGTGCCATGGCCATGGCCGCGGGGTGGACGCGTGCCTAGGCCTTGGCCACGGTGTGGCTGCGTGCCTCGGCCTTGGCCTTGGCCGCGGGCTGGCTCCGTGCCTTGCTCGAATTGCAGCACATGCTCGCGACCAAGGCACGTCGCCTCGGCACTCCTTGCGCACACACAACACACACTTGGGCCGCGCTCCCGGGCAAGGATAGGGAGCTCTAGCGTGGCCCTGTGCCTTGGCCTTGGCCCGCGGGGTGGCTCTAGCGTGCCTTGGGCTTGGCTTGGCCACAGGCGAGCATTTGGCCAAAATGTGAGCACACGGTCCTCGCCGTTGCTTCGCATTCTTGGACCAAAAACTGAGATCCACACCTACCTTCCACTTCTTTCTCCGGTTTTGCCTGAATCGGATGAGTTGGCCCACCCGTTTGGGAACCCGTTCTCTGGCGGTAAAATGGCCGTTAAACGAGTTTCGGAGCTCGGAATTCGATTCTGTTTTCTCCCGCCACCGACTCCCACCAAACCCGACCACGCCAGCCAAAAATCCCGCGCCGCCCCCGAAAGACAAAATTTGGCCGCAATCCGTGTGCTATAGCTCAGGATTTTGGCCTTTTCGGGCGGAAAAATGGGCGCAGGGCCTCCCGCATTATTTTTGCCATTTCTTTGATTGCAAAACAGTACTAGCACCGTGAGGAGGCCCCCGGCCCAGTTCTACAACAACCGGACATATTCGCGGGCACGTTTCGTCCCCTTTTCGCACCCCCGCACGTTCGGTAAATCGGCCGTAAAACGACGTTCGGACCTTGGAATCGACTCCCGTCTTCTCCGACGTTCGACTGTTGCACATATCTAATGCATCACCCCAAAATCAGGCACCGCCCCGGAAACGCGAAAGTTGGGCAAGATCCGTGAGCTACAGCACACGGCCTTGCCCGCGGGGTGGCTGCGTGCCTTGGCCTTGGCTACGGGGTGGCTGTGTGCCAAGGCCTTGGCCACGGGGTTGCTGCATGCCTAGGCCTTGACCGCGGGCTAGCTGGGTGCCATGGCCTTGGCCGCGGGGTGGACGCGTGCCTAGGACTTCGCCACGGGGTGGCTGCGTGCCTCGGCCTTGGCCTTGGCAGCGGGCTGGCTACGTGCCATTCTCGAAATGCAGCACATGCTCGCGACCAAGGCAGGTCGCACACTCTCACGCACACACAACACACACTCCAGCCACGCTCCCGAGGCAAGGATAGGGAGCTCTAGCGTGGCCCTGTGCCTTGGCATTGGCCGCGGGCGACCATTTGGCCAAAATGTGAGCACACGGTCCTCGCCGTTTCTTCGTATTCTTGGACCAAAAACTGAGATCCACACCTACCTTCCACTTCTTTCTCCGGTTTTGCCTGAATCGGACGAGTGGGCCCACCCGTTTGGGCACCCATTCGCTGCCGGTAAGATGGCCGCAAAACGAGTTTCAGAGCTCGGAATTGGATTCCGTTTTCTCCCGCCAAAGACTTGCACCAAACCCGACCACGCCAGCCCAAAATCCCACGCCGCCCCCGGAATGAGAAATTTTGCCACAATCCGGGTGCTATAGCTCACGGATTTTGGCCTTTTCCGGGGGAAAAATGGGCGCAGGGCCTCCCGCATTATTTTCGCCATTTCTTCGAGCGGTAAACAGCACTTGCGCCGTGAGGAGGCCCCCCGCCCAGTTCTACCACAATCGGACCAATTCGCGGGCACATTTCGTCCCCTTTTCGCACCTCCGCACCCTCGGTAAAATGGCCATAAAATGAGGTTCGGAACTCGAAATCGACTCCCCTCTTTTCCAACGCTCGACTGTCGCACGTATCTAATGCATCACCCCAAAATCCCGCACCGCCCCGGAAACGCGAAAGTTGGCCAAGATCTGTGAGCTACAGCACACGGCCTTGGCCTTGGCCGCGGGGTGGCTGCGTGCCATGGCCTTGGCCTTGGCCGCGGGGTGGCTGCGTGCCATGGCCTTGGCCTTGGCCTCAGGGTGGCTGCATGCCAAGGCCTTGGCCGCGGGCTGGCTGCGTGCCTAGGCCTTGGCCGCGGGCTGGCTGGGTGCCATGGCCTTGGCTGCGGGGTGGACGCGTGCCTTGGCCTTGGCCACGGGGTGGCTGCGTGCCTCGGCCTTGCCCTTGGCCGCGGGCTGGCTCCGTGCCTTGCTCGGAATGCAGCACATGCTCGACACCAAGGCAGGTCGCACACTCTCACGCACACACAACACACACTCCGGCCGCGCTCCCAAGGCCAGGAAAGGGAGCTCGAGCGTGGCCCTGTGCCTTGGCGTTGGCCGCGGGGTGGCTGCGTGGCTTGGCCTTGGCCGCGGGCGAGAATTTGGCCAAAATGTGAGCACACGGTCTTCGCCGTTTCTTTGTATTCTTGGACCAAAAACTGAGATCCACACCTACCTTCCACTTCTTTCTCCGGTTTTGCCTGAATCGGATGATTGGCCCACCCGTTTGGCCACCCGTTCGCTGCCGGTAAGATGGCTGTAAAACGAGTTTTGGAGCTCGGAATTGGATTCCGTTTTCTCCCGCCACCGACTCCCACCAATCCCGACGACGCCAGCCCAAAATCCCACGCCGACCCAAAAACGCGAAATTTGGCCACAATCCGTGTGCTATAGCTCACGGATTTTGGCCTTTTCTGGCGGAAAAATGGGCGCAGGGCCTCCCGCATTATTTTTGTAATTTCTTCGAGCGGAAAGCAGTACTTGCGCCGTGAGGAGGCCCCCGTCCCAGTTCTACCACAATCGGACCAATTCGAGGGCACGTTTCGTCCCCTTTTCGCACCCCCGAACCCTCGGTAAATCGGCCGTAAAACGAGGTTCGGACCTCGAAATCGACTCCCCTCTTTTCCGACGTTCGACTGTCACACGTATCTAATGCATCACCCCAAAATCCCGCACAGCCCCGGAAACGCGAAAGTTGGCCAAGATCCGTGAGCGACAGCACACGGCCTTGGCCTTGGCCGCGGGGTGGCTGCGTGCCTAGGCCTTGGCAGCGGGGTGGACGCGTGCCTAGGCCTTGGCCAGGGGGTGGCTGCGTGCCTCGGCCGCGGGCTGGCTACGTGCCTTTCTCGAAATGCAGCATATGCTCGCGACCAAGGCAGGTCGCACACTCTCACGCACACACAACACACACTCCGGCCGCGCTCCCGGGGCAAGGATAGGGAGCTCGAGCGTGGCCCTGTGCCTTGGCGTTGGCCGCGGGGTGGCTGCATGGCTTGGCCTTGGCCGCGGGCTAGAATTTGGCGAAAATGTGAGCACACGGTCCTTGCCGTTTCTTCGTATTCTTGGACCAAAAACTGAGATCCACACCTACCTTCCACTTCTTTCTCCGATTTTGCCTGAATCGGACGAGTGGGCCCACCCGTTTGGGCACCCGTTCGCTGCCGGTAAGATGGCCGTAAAACGAGTTTCGGAGGTCGGAATTGGATTCCGTTTTCTCCCACCACCGACTCCCACCAAACCCGACCACGCCAGCCCAAAATCCCACGCCGCCCCCGAAACGCGAAATTTGGCCACAATCCGTGTGCTATAGCTCATGGATTTTGGCCTTTTCCGGGGGAAAAATGGGCGCAGGGCCTCCCGAATTATTTTTGACATTTCTTCGAGCGGAAAACAGTGCTTGCGCCATGAGGAGGCCGCCGGCGCAGTTCTACTACAATCGGACCAATTCGCGGGCACGTTTCGTCCCCTTTTTGCACCCCCGCACACTCGGTAAATCGGCCATAAAACGAGGTTCGGACCTCGAAATCGACTCCCCTCTTTTCCAACGCTCGACTGTTGCACGTATCTAATGCATCACCCCAAAATCCCGCACCGCCTCGGAAACGCGAAAGTTGGCCAAGATCCGTGAGCTACAGCACACGGCCTTGGCCTTGGCCGCGGGGTGGCTGCGTGCCATGGCCTTGGCCTTGGCCTTGGGGTGGCTGCATGCCAAGGCCTTGGCCGCGGGCTGGCTGGGTGCCAAGGCCTTGGCCGCGGGCTGGCTGCGTGCCTAGGCCTTGGCCGCGGGCTGGCTGGGTGCCATGGCCTTGGCCGCGGGGTGGACGCGTGCCTTGGCCTTGGCCTTGGACGCAGGCTGGCTACGTGCCTTTCCCGAAATGCAGCATATGCTCGCGACCAAGGCAGGTCGCACACTCTCATGCACACACAACACACTCCGGCCGCGCTCCCGAGGCAAGGATAGGGAGCTCGAGCGTGGCCCTGTGCCTTGGCGTTGGCCGCGGGGTGGCTACATGGCTTGGCGTTTGCCGCGGGCGAGCATTTGGCCAAAATGTGAGCACACGGTCCTTGCCGTTTCTTCGTATTCTTGGACCAAAAACTGATATCCACACCTACCTTCCACTTCTTTCTCCGGTTTTGCCTGAATCGGATGAGTGGGCCCACCCGTTTGGGCACCCGTTCGCTGCCTGTAAGATGGCCGTAAAACGAGTTTCGGAGGTCGGAATTGGATTCCGTTTTCTCCTGCCAACGACTCCCACCAAAGCCGACGACGCCAGCCCAAATTCCCACGCCGCCCCCAAAACGCAAAATTTGGCCACAATCCGTGTGCTATAGCCAAGGCCCGCGAATTGGCAGGGTGCCTAGGCTTTGGCCTCGGGGTGGCTGGGTGCCATGGCCTTGGCCGTGGCCGCGCGGTGGCTGCATTAGATACGTGCGGGGGTGCGAAAAGGGGACGCAACGTGCCCGCGAATTGGTCCGGTTGTGGTAGAACTGGGCCGGGGGCCTCCTCACGGTGCTAGTACTGTTTTCCTCTCGAAGAAATGGCGAAAATAATGTGGGAGGCCCTGCGCCCATTTTTCCGCCCGAAAAGGCCAAAATCCGTGTGCTATAGCACACGGATTGCGGCCTAATTTTGCGTTTCGGGGGCGGCGTGGGATTTTTGGTGGGCGTGGTCGGGTTTGGTGGGAGTCGGTGGTGGGAGAAAACGGAATCCAATTCCGACCTCCGAAACTCGTTTTACGGCCATTTTACCGCCAGAGAACGGGTGCCCAAACGGGTGGGCCCACTCGTCTGATTCAGGCAAAACCAGAGAAAGAAGTGGAAGGTAGGTGTGGATCTCAGTTTTTGGTCCAAGAATACGAAGAAACGGCGAAGACCGTGTGCTCACATTTTGGCCAAATGGTCGCCCACGGCCAAGGCACGCGGCCACCCCGCGGCCAAGGCCAAGGCACAGGGCCATGCTAGAGCCCCCTATCCTTGCCCTGGGAGTGCGGCCCAAGTGTGTGTTGTGTGTGCGCGAGAGTCTGCGACGTGCCTTGGTCGCAAGCATGTGCTGCATTTCGAGCATGGCACGCTGCCAGCCCGCAGCCAAGGCCAAGTCACGCAGCCACCCCGTGGCCAAGGCCAAGGCCATGGCACCCAGCCACCCCGCTGCCAAGGCCGTGTGCTGTAGCTCACGGATCTTGGCCAACTTTCGCGTTTCCATGGCGGGGCGGGATTTTGGGGTGATGCATTAGATACGTGCGACAGTCGAACGTCGGAGAAGACGGGAGTCGATTCCGAGGTCCGAACCTCGTTTTACGGCCGATTTACCAAACGTGCGGGGGTGCGAAAAGGGAACGAAACGTGCCCGCAAATTGGTCCGGTTGTGGTAGAACTGGGCCGGGGGCCTCCTCACGGTGCTAGTACTGTTTTCCTCTCGAAGAAATGGCGAAAATAATGCGGGAGGCCCTGCGCCCATTTTTCCGCCTGAAAAGGCCAAAATCCGTGAGCTATAGCACACGGATTGTGGCCAAATTTCGCGTTTCGGGGGCGGCGTGCGATTTTTTGCTGGCGTGGTCGGGTTTGGTGGGAGTCGGTGGCAGGAGAAAAGGGAATCCAATTCCGAGCTCCGAAACTTGCTTTACGGCCATTTTACCTCCAGAGAACGGGTGCCCAAACGGGTGGGCCAACTCGTCCGATTCAGGCAAAACCGGAGAAAGAAGTGGAAGGTAGGTGTGGATCTCAGTTTTTGGTCCAAGAATACGAAGCAACGGCGAGGACCGTGTGCTCACATTTTGGCCAAACGCTCGCCCGCGGCCAAGGGCCAAGGCACAGGGCCACGCTCGAGCTCCCTACCTTGCCCTGGGAGCGCGGCCCAAATGTGTGTTGTGTGTGCGCGAGAGTGTACGACGTGCCTTGGTCATGAGCATCTGCTGCATTTCGAGCAAGGCACGCAGCCAGCCCGCGGCCAAGGTCAAGGCACGCAGCCACCCCGCGGCCAAGGCCAAGGCACGCAGCCCGCACGCAGCCGGTACGCGCGCGGCATCAACGGCCAATGCATATAGCGGGCATGGCCCAAGCGTCTGTCCGACTTTGTTTCGGCCAAAATTTTAGGAGGTGACGTATTTCGACCAAAGTTATCTTACGGGACTCAAAAGTGGGGGAAACAGCGCGGAAGCTCCGGGCCCCATTTTTCGGGCCAAAATGGCCAAAGGCCGTGTGCTGTAGCTCGCGGATCTGGTCCAACTTTCGTGCCGCGGCCAATGCCCAGGTATGGTGCAGCCAACGCGCGCTCCCGAGGCAAGGATAGGGAGCTTGAGCGTGGCCCCGTGCCTTGGCCGTGAGCACCCGTTTTGCCCCCCACTCCCAACATGCCACGTGAGGCCAAAGACACCTCTTTTTCGTGCTACGAAATATTTTTCTCTTTCTATTTAATAGTATTTCACATTTTTTTCTACCATCATGGAAAAAATCACACCGTAATTCAATATACTTTTTTTTTGGGGGGGTGAGAGTCAGCTCAAGGACTGGTGGTGTCTACTGCTGGTGGGTCCAAAATTGCTCTAATACCTCGATTGTCGATTGCATATATATCCTAATATGCAGCAGAAAATAATTTTTAAATTAAATGTGAAATATTCAGATATGTTGTTTTTGAAATTAATGTAATAATATTTGAAGAGAATATTCGAAGCTTTAGCTCTCACTTGAACCCCTAACATGTAGGTCAAAAATGCAAATAAATTTTCAAGCCTACCATTGAGACAACTTAAAATATCAATATACAACTCGCAAATAAAATTTATATTTGGATCTAAGATACAAATTAATTATAAATCAAATAATTAACGATTTCACATCACAATTGGACATTTAAGTTGCTGCTTTCTGTGGTCAAATCCAAATTAAAATGTCTTATTGTTGAAAAAAGTTAGGGTAAAAAAATTCGTGCTACAAAAAATGTATGAAAACATAAGAGAAACACAAAATTAAGGTTCGGGAAAGCCCCGCAAGCTCCTACGAGAGGCCCTGCGCACCCAGCCAGCCCGCGGCCAAGGTCTTGGCACACAGCCACCCGGTGGCCAAGGCCAAGGCCATTGCACGCAGCCACCCCGAGGCCAAGGCCATGGCCCGCAGCCACCCCGCGGCCAAGGCCAAGTCCGTGTGCTGTCGCTCACAGATCTTGACCAACTTTCGCGTTTCCGGGGCGGTGCGGGATTCTGGGGTGATGCATTAGATACGTGTGACAGTCGAACGTCGGAAAAGAGGGGAGTCGATTTCGAGGTCCGAACCTCGTTTTACGGCCGATTTACCGAGGGTGTGGGGTGCGAAAAGGGGACGAAACGCATCCTCGAATTGGTCCGATTGTCGTAGAACTGGGCCGGGGGCCTCCTCACGGCGCAAGTACTGCTTTCCGCTCGAAGAAATGGCAAAAATAATGCGGGAGGCACTGCGCCCATTTTTCCGCCAGAGAAGGCCAAAATCCGTGAGCTATAGCACATGGATTGCGGATAAATTTCGCGTTTCTGGGGCGGCGTGGGATTTTGGGCTGGCGTGGTCGGGTTTGGTGGGAGTCGGTGGCGGGAGAAAACGGAATCCAATTCCGAGCTCCGAAACTCGTTTTACGGCCATCTTACCCGCAGCAAACGGGTGCCCAAAAGGGTGGGCCCACTCGTCCGATTCAGGCAAAACCGGAGAAAGAAGTGGAAGGTAGGTGTGGATCTCAGTTTTTCGTGCAAGAATACGAAGAAACGGCGAGGACCGTGTGCTCACATTTTGGCCAAATGCTCGCCCGCGGCCAAGGCCAAGCCACGCAGCCACCCCGACGCCAACGCCAAGGCACAGGGCCATGCTCGAGCTCCCTATCCTTGTCTCGGGAGCGCGGCCGGAGTGTATGTTGTGTGTGCGTGAGTGTGTGCGACCTGCCTTGGTCGCGAGCATGTGCTGCATTTCGAGCAAGGCACGGAGCCAGCCCGCGGCCAAGGCCAAGGACGAGGCACGCAGCCACCCCGTGGCCAAGGTCAAGGCACGCGTCCACCCCGCGGCCAAGGCCATGGCACCCAGCCAGCCCGCGGCCAAGGCCTAGGCACGCAGCCAGGCCGCGGCCAAGGCCTTGGCACGTAGCCACCCCGAGGCCAAGGCCAAGGCCATGGCACGCAGCCACCCCGCGGCCAAGGCCAAGGCCATGGCACGCAGCCACCCCGCGGCCAAGGCCAAGGCCATGGCACGCAGCCACCCCGCGGCCAAGGCCAAGGCCGTGTGCTGTAGCTCACGGATCTTGGCCAACTTTCGCGTTTCTGGGGCGGTGCGGGATTTTGGGGTGATGCATTAGATACGTGACACAGTCGAGCGTTGGAAAAGAGGGGAGTCGATTTCGAGGTCCGAACCTCGTTTTACGGCCGATTTACCGAGGGTGCGGGGGTGTGAAAAGGGGACGAAACGTGCCCGCGAATTGGACCGATTGTGGTAGAACAGCGCCGGGGGCCTGCTCACGGTGCAAGTACTGTTTTCCGCTCGAAGAAATGGCGAAAATAATGCGGGAGGCCCTGCGCCCATTTTTCCGCCAGAAAAGGCCAAAATCCGCGAGCTATAGCACACGGATTGTGGCCAAATTTCGCGTTTCGGGCGGGGCGTGGGATTTTGGGCTGGCGTGGTCGGGTTTGGTGGGAGTCAGTGGCGGGAGAAAACGGAATCCAATTCAGAGCTCCGAAACTCGTTTTACGGCCATCTTACCGGCAGCGAACGGGTGCCAAAACAGGTGGGCCAACTCGTCCGATTCAGGCAAAACCGGAGAAAGAAGTGGATCTCAGTTTTTGGTGCAAGAATACGAAGAAACGGCGAGGACCGTGTGCTCACATTTTGGCCAAATGCTCGCCCGCGGCCAAGGCCAAGCCACGCAGCCACACCGCGGCCAACGCCAAGGCACAGGGCCACGCTCGAGCTCCCTATCCTTGCCTCGCGAGTGCGGCCGGAGTGTGTGTTGTGTGTGCTTGAGAGTGTGCGACCTGCCTTGGTCACGTGCATGTGCTGCATTTCGAGCAAGGCACGGAGCCAGCCCGCGGCCAAGGCCAACGCCGAGGCACGCAGCCACCCCGTGGCCAAGGCCAAGGCACGCGTCTACCCATCGGCCAAGGCCATGGCACCCAGCCAGCCCGCGGGGTGGCTGCGTGCCATGGCCTTGGCCTTGGCCGCGGGGTGGCTACGTGCCATGGCCTTGGCCTTGGCCTCGGGGTGGCTGCGTGCCAAGGCCTTGGCCGCGGGATGGCTGCGTGCCTAGGCCTTGGCCGCGGGCTGGCTGGGTGCCATGGCATTGGCCGCGGGGTGGACTCGTACCTTGGCCTTGGCCACGGGGTGGCTGCGTGCCTCGGCCTTGGCCTTGGCCGCGGGCTGGGTCCGTTTCTTGCTCGAAAAGCAGCACATGCTCGCGACCAAGGCAGGTCGCACACTCTCACGCACACACAACACACACTCGGGCCGCGCTCCCGAGGCAAGGATAGGGAGCTCGAGCTTGGCCCTGTGCCTTGGCGTTGGCCGCGGGGTGGCTGCGTGGCTTGGCCTTGGCCGCGGGCGAGCATTTGGCCAAAATGTGAGCACACATGTCCTCGCCAAGGCGTTTCTTCGTATTCTTGGACCAAAAACTGAGATCCACACCTACCTTCCACTTCTTTCTCTGGTTTTGCCTGAATCGGACGAGTTGGCCCACCCGTTTGGGCACCCGTTCGCTGCGGTAAGATGGCCGTAAACGAGTTTCGAGCTCGGAATTGATTCCGTTTTCTCCCGCCACCAACTCCCACCAAAACCGACCACGCCAGCCCAAAATCCCAGGCCGCCCGGAAACTTCTTTCTCTGGTTTTGGCTGAATCCGTGTGCTATAGCTGACGGCCACAATCCGTTCGGGCTGAAATGGCTCAGGGATTTTTTTTGCCTTTCTCCCGTACTAAAAACGAGGTTCGACCTTGAAATCGACTCCCCTGTTTTTCAACGCGGACCTCGACTCCCCTGTCGCGTTTGACTGTCGCACGTATCTAATGCATCACCCCAAAATCCCGCACCGCCCCGGAAACGCGAAAGTTGGCCAAGATCCGTGAGCTACAGCACACGGCCTTGGCCTTGGCCGCGGGGTGCCTGCGTGCCATGGCCTTGGCCTTGGCCTCGGGGTGGCTGCGTGCCAAGGCCTTGGCCGCGGGCTGGCAGTGTGCTTAGGCCTTGGCCGCGGGCTGGCTGGGTGCCATGGCCTTGGCCGCGGGCTGGACGCGTGCCTTGGCCTTGGCCACGGGGTGGCTGCGTGCCTCGGCCTTGGCCGCGGGCTGGCTCCGTGCCTAGCTCGAAATGCAGCACATGCTCGCGACCAAGGCAGGTCGTACACTCTCACGCACACACAACACACACTCCGGCCGCGCTCCCGAGGCAAGGATAGGGAGCTCGAGCGTGGCCCTGTGCCTTGGCGTTGGCCGCGGGGTGGCTACGTGGCTTGGCCTTGGCCGCGGGCGCGCATTTGGCCAAAATGTGAGCACACGGTCCTCTCCGTTTCTTCCTATTCTTGGACCAAAACTGAGATCCACACCTACCTTCCACTTCTTTCTCCGGTTTTACCTGAATCGGATGAGTTGGCCCACCCGTTTGGGCACCCGTTCGCTGCCGGTAAGATGGCCGTAAAACGAGTTTCGGAGCTCAGAATTGGATTCCGTTTTCTCCCGCCACCGACTCCCACCAAACCCAACGACGCCAGCCCAAAATCCCACCCCGCCCCCAAAACGCGATATTTGGCCACAATCCGTGTGCTATAGCTCACGGATTTTGGCCTTTTCTGGCGGAAAAATGGGCGCAGGGCCTCCCGCATTTTTTTTGCCATTTCTTCGAGCGGAAAGCAGTACTTGCGCCGTGAGGAGGTCCCCGGCCCAGTTCTACCACAATCGGACCAATTCGAGGGCACGTTTCGTCCCCTTTTCGCACCCCCGCACCCTCGGTAAATCGGCCGTAAAACGAGGTTCGGACCTCGAAATCGACTCCCCTCTTTTCCGACGTTCGACTGTCGCACGTATCTAATGCATCACACCAAAATCCCGCACCGCCCCGGAAACGCGAAAGTTGGCCAAGATCCGTGAGCTACAGCACACGGCCTTGGCCTTGGCCGCGGGGTGGCTGCGTGCCATGGCCTTGGCCTTGGCCGCGGGGTGGCTGCGTGCCATGGCCTTGGCCGCGGGCTGGCTGGATGCCATGGCCTTGGCCGCGGGCTGGCTGGGTGCCATGGCCTTGGCCGCGGGGTGGACGCGTGCCTTGGCCTTGGCCACGGGGTGGCTGCGTGCCTCGGCCTTGGCCTTGGCCTTGGCCGCGGGCTGGCTCCGTGCCTAGCTCGAAATGCAGCACATGCTCGCGACCAAGGCAGGTCGTACACTCTCACGCACACACAACACACACTCCGGCCGCGCTCCCGAGGCAAGGATAGGGAGCTCGAGCGTGGCCCTGTGCCTTGGCGTTGGCCGCGGGGTGGCTACGTGGCTTGGCCTTGGCCGCGGGCGCGCATTTGGCCAAAATGTGAGCACACGGTCCTCTCCGTTTCTTCCTATTCTTGGACCAAAACTGAGATCCACACCTACCTTCCACTTCTTTCTCCGGTTTTACCTGAATCGGATGAGTTGGCCCACCCGTTTGGGCACCCGTTCGCTGCCGGTAAGATGGCCGTAAAACGAGTTTCGGAGCTCAGAATTGGATTCCGTTTTCTCCCGCCACCGACTCCCACCAAACCCAACGACGCCAGCCCAACATCCCACCCCACCCCCAAAACGCGAAATTTGGCCACAATCCGTGTGCTATAGCTCACGGATTTTGGCCTTTTCTGGCGGAAAAATGGGCGCAGGGCCTCCCGCATTTTTTTTGCCATTTCTTCGAGTGCAAAAAGTACTAGTACGCGTGAGGAGGTCCCCGGCCCAGTTCTACCACAATCGGACCAATTCGAGGGCACGTTTCGTCCCCTTTTCGCACCCCCGCACCCTCGGTAAATCGGCCGTAAAACGAGGTTCGGACCTCGAAATCGACTCCCCTCTTTTCCGACGTTCGACTGTCGCACGTATCTAATGCATCACACCAAAATCCCGCACCGCCCCGGAAACGCGAAAGTTGGCCAAGATCCGTGAGCTACAGCACACGGCCTTGGCCTTGGCCGCGGGGTGGCTGCGTGCCATGGCCTTGGCCGCGGGCTGGCTGGATGCCATGGCCTTGGCCGCGGGCTGGCTGGATGCCATGGCCTTGGCCGCGGGCTGGCTGGGTGCCATGGCCTTGGCCGCGGGGTGGACGCGTGCCTTGGCCTTGGCCACGGGGTGGCTGCGTGCCTCGGCCTTGGCCTTGGCCGCGGGCTGGGTCCGTGCCTTGCTCGAAAAGCAGCACATGCTCGCGACCAAGGCAGGTCGCACACTCTCACGCACACACAACACACACTCGGGCCGCGCTCCCGAGGCAAGGATAGGGAGCTCGAGCTTGGCCCTGTGCCTTGGCGTTGGCCGCGGGGTGGCTGCGTGGCTTGGCCTTGGCCGCGGGCGAGCATTTGGCCAAAATGTGAGCACACGGTCCTCGCCGTTTCTTCGTATTCTTGGACCAAAAACTGAGATCCACACCTACCTTCCACTTCTTTCTCCGGTTTTGCCTGAATCGGACGAGTGGGCCCACTCGTTTGGGCACCCGTTCGCTGCCGGTAAGATGGCCGTAAAATGAGTTTCGGAGTTCGGAATTGGATTCTGTTTTCTCCCGCCACCGACTCCCACCAAACCTGACAACGCCGGCCCAAAATCCCACGCCACCCCCGAAACGTGAAATTTGGCCACAATCCATGTGTGCTATAGCTCACGGATTTTGGCCTTTTCTGGCGGAAAAATGGGCGCAGGGCCTCCCGCATTATTTTTGCCATTTCTTCGACGAGGAAAACAGTACTTCCACCGTGAGGAGGCCCCGGCCCAGTTCTATCACAACCGGACCAATTCGCGGGCACGTTTCGTCCCCTTTTCGCACCCCCGCACGCTTCGGTAAATCAGAGGCAAAACGAGGTTCGACGTCGGAATAGACTCCGTCTTCTCCCACGTTCGACTGTCACACGTATCTAATGCATCATTCCAAAATCCAGCCCCGCCCGGAAACGCAAAGTTGGCCAAGATCCGTGAGCTACAGCACACGGCCTTGGCCGCGGGGTGGCTGCGTGCCCAGGCCTTGGCAGCGGCGTGGCTGGGTGCCATGGCCTTGCCCTTGTCCACAGGGTGGCTGCGTGCCTTGGCCTTGGCCGCGGGGCTTGCCTAGGCCTTGGGGTGGCTGCCATGGCCTTGGCCTTGGCCACGGGGTGGCTGGGTGCAATGGCCTTGGCCTTGGCCGCGGGGTGGCTGGGCGTGCCTTGGCCTTGGCCTTGGCTGCGTACCTTGGCTTTGGCCGCAGGCTGGCTGCGTGCCTTGCTCGAAATGCAGCACATGCTCGCGACCAAGGCACGTCGCACACTCTCGCACACACACAACACAAACTTGGGCCGCGCTCCCGGGGCAAGGATAGGGAGCTCGAGCGTGGCCCTGTGCCTTGGCCTTGGCCGCGGGCGAGCATTTGGCCAAAATGTGAGCACACGGTCCTCGCCGTTGCTTCGTATTCTTGGACCAAAAACTGAGATCCACACCTACCTTCCACCTCTTTCTCTGGTTTTGCCTGAATCGGACGAGTTGGCCCACCCGTTTGGGAACCCGTTCTCTGGCGGTAAAATGGCCGCTAAACGAGTTTCGGAGCTCGGAATTGGATTCCCTTTTCTCCCGCCACCAACTCCCACCAAACCCGACCACGGCAGCCAAAAATCCCACGCCGCCCCCGAAACACGAAATTTGGCCGCAATCCGTATAGCTCACGGATTTTGGCCTTTTCGGGCGGAAAAATGGGCGCAGGGCCTCCCGCATTATTTTCGCCATTTCTTCGATCGCAAAACAGTACTAGCACCGTGAGGAGGCCCCCGACCCAGTTCTACCATAACCGGATCAATTTGCGGGCACGTTTCGTCCCCTTTTCGCACTCCCGCACGTTCCGTAAATCGGCCGCAAAATGAGGTTCGAACCTCGGAATTGACTCCCGTCTTCTCCGACGTTCGACTGTCGCACGTATCTAATGCATCACCCCAAAATCGTGCACCGCCCCGGAAACGCGAAAGTTGGCCAAGGTCCGTGAGCTACAGCACAAGGCCTTCGCCGCGGGGTGGCTGCGTGCCTATGACTTGGCAGCGGCGTGGCTGGGTGCCATGGCCTTGGCCTTGGCCACGGGGTGGCTGCGTGCCTTGGCCTTGGCCGCGGGGTGGCTGGGTGCCATGACCTTGGCCTTGGCCACAGGGTGGCTGCGTGCCTAGGCCTTGGCCGCGGGGTGGCTGGGTGCCATGGCCTTGGCCTTGGCCTTGGCCGCGGTGTGGCTGTGAGCCTTGGCCTTGGCCGCTGGCTGGCTAAGTGCCTTGCTCGAAATGCAGCACATGCTCGCGACCAAGGCACGTTACACACTCTCGCGCACATACAACACACACTTGGGCCGCGCTCCCGAGGCAAGGATAGGGAGCTCGACCGTGGCCTTGTGCCTAGGCCTTGGCCGCGGGGTGGCCTCGTGCCTTGGCCGCGGGCGAGCATTTGGCCAAAATGTGAGCGCACGGTCCTCGCCGTTGCTTCGTATTCTTGGCCCAAAAACTGAGATCCACACCTACCTTCCACTTCTTTCTCTGGTTTTGCCTGAATCCGACGAGTTGGCCCACCCGTTTGGGCACCCGTTCTCTGGCGGTAAAATGGCCGTAAAACGAGTTTGGGAGCTCGGAATTGGATTCCGCTTTCTCCCGCCACCGACTCCCACCAAACCCGATCACGCCCGTCAAAAATCCCACGCCGCCCCCGAAACGCGAAATTTGGCCGCAATCTGTGTGCTATAGCTCACGGATTTTGGCCTTTTCGGGCGGAAAAATGGGCGCGGGGCCTCCCACATTATTTTCGCCATTTCTTTGAGAGGAAAACAGTACTAGCACCGTGAGGAGGCCCCCGGCCCAGTTCTACCACAACCGGACCAATTCGTGGGAACGTTTCGTCCCCTTTTCGCACCCCCGCACGTTCGGTAAATCGGCCGTAAAACGAGGTTCGGACCTCGGAATCGACTCCCGTCTTCTCCGACGTTCGCTGTCGCAAGTATCTAATGCATCACCCCAAAATCCCGCCCCGCCCCGGAAACGCGAAAGTTGGCCAAGATCCGTGAGCTACAGCACACGGCCTTGGCAGCGGGGTGGCAGCGTGCCTAGGCCTTGGCCGCGGGGTGGCTGGGTGCCATGGCCTTGGCTTTGGCCGCGGGGTGGCTGCGTGCCTTGGCTTTGGCCGCGGGCTGGCTGCGTGCCTTGCTCGAAATGCAGCACATGCTCATGACCAAGGCACGTCGCACACTCTCACACACTTGGACCGCGCTCCCGGGGCATGGATAGGGAGCTTGAGCGTGGCCCTGTGCCTTGGCCTTGGCCGCGGGGTGGCCGCGTGCCTTGGCCTTGGCCTTGGCCGCGGGCGAGCATTTTGCCAAAATGTGAGCACACGGTCCTCGCCGTTGCTTCGTATTCTTGGACCAAAAACTGAGATCCACACCTACCTTCCACTTCTTTCTCCGGTTTTGCCTGAATCGGATGAGTTGGCCCACCCGTTTGGGCACCCGTTCTCTGGCGGTAAAATGGCCGTAAAACGAGTTTCGGAGCTCGGAATTGGATTCCGTTTTCTCCCGCCACCGACTCCCACCAAACCCGACCCCGCCGGAAAAAATTCGCACGCCGCCCCCGAAACGCGAAATTTGGCCGCAATCCGTGTGCCATAGCTCACGAATTTTGGTCTTTTTCGGGCGGAAAAATGGGCGCAGGGCCTCCCTCATTATTTTCGCCATTTCTTCGAGAGGAAAACCGTACTAGCACCGTGAGGAGGCCCCCGGCTCAGTTCTACCACATCCGGACCAATTCGCGGGCACGTTTCATCCCCTTGTCGCACCCCCGCACATTCGGTAAATCAGACGTAAAACGAGGTACGGACCTCGGAATCGACTCCCGTCTTCTCCGACGTTCGACTGTCGCACGTATCTAATGCATCACCCTAAAATCCCGCCACGCCCCGGAAACGAGAAAGTTGGCCAGGATCCGTGAGCTACAGCACACGGCCTTGGCCGTGGCCGCGGGGTGGCTACGTGCCTAGGCCTTGGCCGCGGGGTGGCTGGGTGCCATGGCCTTGGCCGCGGGGTGGCTGCGTGCCTAGGCCTTGGCCGCGGGCTGGCTGGGTGCCATGCCCTTGGCCGCGGGGTGGACGCGTGCCTAGGCCTTGGCCACGGGGTGGCTGCGTGCCTCGGCCTTGGCCGCGGGCTGGCTACGTGCCTTTCTCGAAATGAAGCATATGCTCGCGACCAAGGCAGGACGCACACTCTCACGCACACACAACACACATTCCGGCCGGGCTCCCGAGCCAAGGATAGGGAGCTCGAGCGTGGCCCTGTGCCTTGGCGTTGGCCGCGGGGTGGCTGCATGGCTTGGCCTTGGCCGCGGGCGAGCATTTGGCCAAAATGTGAGCACACAGTCCTCGCCGTTTCTTCGTATTCTTCGACCAAAAATTGAGATCCACACCTACCTTCCACTTCTTTCTCCGGTTTTGCCTGAATCGGACGAGTGGACCCACCCGTTTGGGCACCCGTTCGCTGCCGGTAAGATGGCCGTAAAACCAGTTTCGGAGCTTGGAATTGGATTTCGTTTTCTCCCGCCACCGACACCCACCAAACCCGACGACGCCAGCCCAAAACCCACGGCGCCCCCTAAACGCGAAATTTGGCCACAATCCGTGTGCTATAGCTCACGGATTTTGGCCTTTTCCGGGGGAAAAATGGGCGCAGGGCCTCCCGCATTATTTTCGCCATTTCTTCGA
Organism: Luvunga scandens; assembly: GCA_030449905.1. Taxonomy (NCBI): domain Eukaryota; kingdom Viridiplantae; phylum Streptophyta; class Magnoliopsida; order Sapindales; family Rutaceae; genus Luvunga; species Luvunga scandens. The sequence goes on along the minus strand of JASUUG010000755.1, from coordinate 111,397 downwards.
GCGGAAAACATTACTTGCGCCGTGAGGAGGCCCCCGGCCCAGTTCTACCACAATCAAACCAATTCGCGGGCACGTTTCGTCCCCTTTTCGCACCCCCGGACCCTCGGTAAATCGGCCGTAAAACGAGGTTCGGACCTCGAAATCGACTCCCCTCTTTTCCAACGCTCGACTGTCGCACGTATGTAATGCATCACCCCAAAATCCCGCTCCGCCCCTGTAACGCGAAAGTTGGCCAAGATCCGTGAGCGACAGCACAGGGCGTTGCCCTTCGCCGCGGGGTGGCTGCGTGCCTAGGCCTTGGCCGCGGGTTGGCTGGGTGCCATGGCCTTGGCCTTGGCCACCGGGTGGCTGTATGCCAAGGCCTTGACTGCGGGGTGGCTGCGTGCCTAGGCCTTGGCCGCGGGGTGGCTGCGTGCCTAGGCCTTGGCCGCGGGGTGGCTGCGTGCCTAGGCCTTGGCCGCGTGCCTAGGCCTTTGCCGCGTGCCTAGGCCTTGGCCGCGGGCTGGCTGGGTGCCATGGCCTTGGCCGCGGGCTGGCTGGGTGCCTTGGCCGCGGGGTGGACGCGTGCCTTGGCCTTGTCCAAGGGGTGGCTGCGTGCCTCGGCCTTGGCCTTGGCCGCGGGCTGGCTCCGTGCCTTGCTCGAAATGCAGCACATGCTAGCGACGAAGGCAGGTCGCACACTCTCACGCACACACTACACACACTCGGGCCGCGCTCCCGAGGCAAGGATAGGGAGCTCGAGCTTGGCCCTGTGCCTTGGCGTTGGCCGCGGGGTGGCTGCGTGGCTTGGCCTTGGCCGCGGGCGAGCATTTGGCCAAAATGTGAGCACACGGTCCTCGCCGTTTCTTCGTATTCTTGGACCAATAACTGAGATCCACACCTACCTTCCATTTCTTTCTCCGGTTTTGCCTAAATCGGACGAGTTGGCCCACCCGTTTGGGCACCCGTTCCCTGCCGGTAAGATGGCCGTAAAATGAGTTTCGGAGCTCGGAATTGGATTCCGTTTCCTCCCCCCACCAACTCCCACCAAACCCGACCACGCCCGCCAAAAATCCCACGCCGCCTCTGAAATGCGAAATTTGGCCGCAATCCGTGTGCTATAGCTCACGGATTTTGGCCTTTTTGGGCGGAAAAATGCGAAAGTTGGCCAAGTAGCTCATTGCCTTGGCCGCGGGGTGTCTGCATGCCTAGGCCTTGGCCGCGGGGTGTCTGCGTGCCTAGGCCTTGGCCGCGGGGTGGCTGGGTTCCATGGCCTTGGCTTTGGCCGCGAGGTGGCTGCGTGTCTTGGCTTTGGCCGCGGGGTGGCTGCGTGCCTTGCTCGAAATGCAGCACATGCTCGTGACCGAGGCACGTCGCACACTCTCGCACACACACAACACACACTTCGACCGCGCTCCTGGGGCAAGGATAGGGAGCTCGAGCGTGGCCCTGTGCCTTGGCCTTAGCCATGGGGTGGCCGCGTGCCTTGGCCTTGGCGAAGGGGTGGCTGGGTGCCATGGCCTTGGCCTTGGCCACGGGGTGGCTGCGTGCCTAGGCCTTGGCCGCGGGGTGGCTGGCTTGGCCTTGGCCGCGGCGTGGCTGGGTGCATTGCCTTGGCCTTGGCCACGGGGTGGCTGCGTGCCTAGGCCTTGGCCGCGGGGTGGCTGCGTACCTAAGCCTTGTCCGCGGGGTGGCTGGGTGCCATGGCCTTGGCCTTGGCCACGGGGTGGCTGGGTGCCATGGCCTTGGCCTTGGCCACGGGGTGGCTGCGTGCCTATGCCTTGGCCGCGGGCTGGCTGCGTGCCTTGCTCGAAATGCAGCACATGCTCGCGACCAAGGCACGTCACACACTCTCGCGCGCACACAACACACACTTGGGCCGTCCTCCCGGGGCAAGGATAGGGAGCTCGAGCGTGGCCCTGAGCCTTGGCCTTGGCCGCGGGGTGGCCGCGGGCGAGCATTTGGCCAAAATGTGAGCACACGGTCCTCACCGTTGCTTCGTATTCTTGGAAAAGACGGGAGTCGATTTCGAGGTCCGAACCTCGTTTTACGGCCGATTTACCGAGGGTTCGGGGGTGCGAAAAGGGGACGAAACGTGCCCGCGAATTGGTCCGATTGTGGTAGAACTGGGCCGGGGGCCTCCTCACGGCGCAAGTACTGTTTTCCACTCGAAGAAATGGCAAAAATAATGCGGGAGGCCCTGCGCCCATTTTTCCCCTGGAAAAGGCCAAAATCCGTGAGCTATAGCACACGGATTGTGGCCAAATTTCGCGTTTCGGGGGCGGCGTGGGATTTTGGGCTGGCGTGGTCGGGTTTGGTGGGAGTCGGTGGCGGGAGAAAACGGAATCCAATTCCGAGCTCTGAAACTCATTTTACGGCCATCTTACCGGCAGCGAACGGGTGCCCAAACGGGTGGGCCCACTCGTCCGATTCAGGCAAAACCGGAGAAAGAAGTGGAAGGTAGGTGTGGATCTCAGTTTTTGGTCCAAGAATACAAAGAAACGGCGGCCTAGGCCAAGCCATGCAGCCACCCCGCGGCCAACGCCAAGGCACAGGGCCACGCTCGAGCTCCCTATCCTTACCTCGGGAGCGCGGCCGGAGTGTGTGTTGTGTGTGCGTGAGAGTGTACGACCTGCCTTGGTCACGAGCATATGCTGCATTTCGAGAAAGGCACGTAGCCAGCCCGCGGCCAAGGCCAAGGCCGAGGCACGCAGCCACCCCGTGGGAAAGGCCTAGGCATGCGTCCACCCCCGGCCAAGGCCATGGCACCCAGCCAGCCCGCGGCCAATGCCAAGGCCGGGTGCTGTCACTCACGGATCTTGGCCAACTTTCGCGTTTCAGGGGCGGTGCGGGGGGCTGAGCCAATATGTCGGATTCAGGCAAAACCAGAAAAGAAGTGGAAGGTAGGTGTGCATCTCAGTTTTTGGTGCAAGAATACGAAGCAACTGCGAGGACCGTGTGCTCACATTTTGGCCAAATGCTCGCCCGCTCACGCGGCAGATTGTGGTACCTCCTCACGCCGCAAGGCCAAGGCCAAGGCATGGCCACCCGGCGAGGCCAAGGCCAACGCACAGGGCCACGCTCGAGTACACTATCCTTGCCCCGGGAGCGCGGCCCAAGTGTGTGTTGTGTGTGCGCAAGAGTGTGCGACGTGCCTTGGTCGCGAGCATGTGCTGCATTTCGAGAAAGGCACGCAGCCACCCCGCGGCCAAGGGCATGGCCATGGCACCCAGCCACCCCGCGGCCAAGTCCTAGGCACGCAGCCACTCCACGGCCAAGGCCAAGGCCATGGCACCCTGCCACCGAGCGGCCAAGGCCTAGGCACGCAGCCACCCCGCGGCCAAGGCCAAGGCCATGGCACCCAGCCACACCGCTGCCAAGGCCTAGGCACGCAGCCACCCCGCGGCCAAGGCCGTGTGCTGTAGCTGACGGATCTTGGCCAACTTTCGCATTTCCGGGGCGGTGCGGGATTTTGGGGTGATGCATTAGATACGTGCGACAGTCGAACGTCGGAGAAGACGGGAGTCAATTCCGAGGTCCGAACCTCGTTTTACGTCTGATTTAACGAACGTGCAGGGGTGCGAAAAGGGGACGAAACGTGCCCGCGAATTGGTCCGGTTGTGGTAGAACTGGGCCGGGGGCCTCCTCACGGTGCTAGTACTGTTTTCCTCTCGAAGAAATGGCAAAAATAATGCGGGAGGCCCTGCGCCCATTTTTCCGCCTGAAAAGGCCAAAATCCGTGAGCTATAGTACACGGATTGCGGCCAAATTTCGCGTTTCGGGGGCGGCGTGGGATTTTTGGCTGGCGTGGTGGGGTTTGGTGGGAGTCAGTGGCGGGAGAAAAAGGAATCCAATTCCGAGCTCCGAAACACGTTTTACGGCCATTTTACCGCCAGAGAACGGGTTCCCAAAAGGGTGGGCCAACTCGTACGATTCAGGCAAAACCGGAGAAAGAGGTGGAAGGTAGGTGTGGATCTCAATTTTTTATCCAAGAATACGAAGCAACGGCAAGGACCGTGTGCTCACATTTTGGCCTAATGCTCGCCCGCGGCCAAGGCCAGGGCACAGGGCAAGCCTCGAGCTCCCTATCCTTGCCCCGCGAGCGCGGCCCAAGTTTGTGTTGTGTGTGCGCGAGATTGTGCGACGTGCCTTGGTCGCGAGCATGTGCTGCATTTCGAGCAAGGCACCCAGCCACCCCGCGGCCAAGGCCGAGGCCATGGCACCCAGCCACCCCTAGGCCAAGGCCAAGGCATGCAGCCACCCCGTGGCCAAGGCCAAGGCACGCAGCCACCCCGTGGACAAGGCCAAGGCCATGGCACCCAGCCACGCCGCTGCCAAGGCCTAGGCACGCAGCCACCCCGCGGCCAAGGCCGTGTGCTGTAGCTCACGGATCTTGGCCAACTTTCGCGTTTCCGGGGCGGTGCGGGATTTTGGAATGATGCATTAGACACGTGCGACAGTCGAACGTCGGAGAAGACGGGAGTCGATTCCGAGGACCGAACCTCGTTTTACGGCCGATTTACAGAACGTTCGGGGGTGCGAAAAGGGGACGAAACGGTCCCGCGAATAGGTCCGGTTGTGGTAGAACTGGGCCGGGGGCCTCCTCACGGTGCTAGTACTGTTTCGCGCTCAAAGAAATGGCGAAAATAATGCGGGAGGCCCTGCGCCCATTTTTCCGCCCGAAAAGGCCAAAATCCGTGAGCTATAGCACACGGATTGCGGCCAAATTTTGACTTTTGGCGGCGGCTTGGGATTTTTGGCTGGCGTGGTCGGGTTTGGTGGGAGTCGGTGGCGGGAGAAAACAGAATCCAATTCCGAGCTCCGAAACTCGTTTAACGGCCATTTTACCGCCAGAGAACGGGTTCCCAAACGGGTGGGCCAACTCGTCCGATTCAGGCAAAACAGGAGAAAGAAGTGGAAGGTAGGCGTGGATCTCAGTTTTTGGTCCAAGAATGCGAAGCAACGGCGAGGACCATGTCCTCACATTTTGGACAAATGCTCGCCCGCGGCCAAGTCCAAGCCCAAGGCACGCGGCCACACCGCGGCCAAGGCCAAGGCACAGGGCCACGCTCGAGCTCCCTATCCTTGCCCCGGGAGCGCGGCCCAAGTGTGTGTTGTGTGTGCACGAGAGTGTGCGACGTGCCTTGGTCGCGAGCATGTGCTGCAATTCGAGCAAGGCACGGAGCCAGCCCGCGGCCAAGGCCAAGGCCGACGCAAGCAGCCACCCCGTGGCCAAGGCCTAGGCACGCGTCCAACCCGCGGTCAAGGCCATGGCACCCAGCCAGCCCGCGGCCAAGGCCTAGGCACGCAGCCACCCCGAGGCCAAGGCCTTGGCACACAGCCACCCGGTGGCCAAGGACAAGGCCATGGCACCCAGCCAACCCGCGGCCAAGGCCTAGCCACGCAGCCACCCCGCGGCCAAGGCCAAGGCCGTGTGCTGTCGCTCACGGATCTTGGCCAACTTTCGCGTTTCCGGGGCGTTGCGGGATTTTGGGGTGATGCATTAGATACGTGCGACAGTCGAACGTCGGAAAAGAGGGGAGTCGATTTCGAGGTCCGAACCTCGTTTTACGGCCGATTTACCGAGGGTGCGGGGGTGCGAAAAGGGGATGAAACGTGCCCTCAAATTGGTCCGATTGTGGTAGAACTGGGCCGGGGGCCTCCTCACGGCGCAAGTACTGCTTTCCGCTCGAAGAAATCGCAAAAATAATGCGGGAGGCCCTGCGCCCATTTTTCCGCCAGAAAAGGCCAAAATCCGTGAGCTATAGCACACGGATTGTGGCCAAATTTCGTGTTTCGGGGGCGGCGTGGCATTTTGGGCCGGCGACGTCGGGTTTGGTGGGAGTCGGTGGCGGGAGAAAACGGAATCCAATTCCGAACTCCGAAACTCTTTTTACGGCCATCTTACCGGCAGCGAACGGGTGCCCAAACGGTTGGGCCCACTCGTCCGATTCAGGCAAAACCGGAGAAAGAAGTGGAAGGTAGGTGTGGATCTCAGTTTTTGGTCGAAGAATACGAAGCAACGGCGAGGACCATGTGCTCACATTTTGGCCAAATGCTCCCCCGCGGCCAAGGCCAAGGCCAAGGCACGCAGCCACCCCGCGGCCAAGGGCAAGGCCATGGCACCCAGCCACCCCGCGGCCAAGGCCTAGGCACGCAGCCACCCCGCGGCCAAGGCCTAGGCACGCAGCGACCCCGCGGCCAAGGCCGTGTGCTGTAGCTCACGGACCTTGGCCAACTTTCGCGTCTCCGGGGTGGGGCGGGATTTTGGGGTAATGCATTAGATACGTGCGACAGTCGAACGTCAGAGAAGACGGGAGTCGATTCCGAGGTCCGAACCTCGTTTTACGTCTGATTTACCGAACGTGCGGGGGTGCGAGGACCGTGTGCTCACATTTTGGCCAAATGCTCGCCCGCGGCCAAGGCACGCGGCCACCCCGCGGCCAAGGCCAAGGCACAGGGCCACGCTCGAGCTCCCTATCCTTGCCGCGGGAGCGCGGCCCAAGTTTGTGTTGTGTGTGCGCGAGAGTGTGCGAAGTGCCTTGGTCGCGAGCATGTGCTGCATTTCGAGCATGGCACGCAGCCAGCCCGTGGCTAAGGCCAAGGCACGCAGCCACCCCGCGGCCAAGGCCAAGGCCATGGCACACAGCCACCCCGCGGCCAAGGCCTAGGCACGCAGCCACCCCGCTGCCAAGGCCAAGACAATGGCACCCAGCCACCCCGCGGCCAAGGCCTAGGCACGCAACCACCCCGTGGCCAAGGCCAAGGCACGTAGCCACCCCGTGGCCAAGGCCAAGGCCTAGGCACGCAGCCACCCCGTGGCCAAGGCCATGGCACCCAGCCACCCCGCGGCCAAGGCCTTGGAACGCACCCACCCCGCGGCCAAGGCCGTGTGCTGTAGCTCACGGATCTTGGCCAACTTTCGCGTTTCCGGGGCCGGGCGGGATTTTGGGGTGATACATTAGATACGTACGACAGTCGAACGTCGGAAAAGGGGGGAGTCGATTTCGAGGTCCGAACCTCGTTTTACGGCCGATTTATCGAGGGTGCGGGGGTGCGAAAAGGGGACGAAACGTGCCCTCGAATTGGTCCGATTGTGGTAGAACTGGGCCGGGGGCCTCCTCACGGCGCAAGTACTGCTTTCCGTTCGAAGAAATGGCAAAAAGAATGCGGGAGGCCGTGCGCCAATTTTTTGGCCATAAAAGGCCAAAATCCGTGAGCTATAGCACACGGATTGTGGCCAAATTTCGCGTTTCAGGGGCGGCGTGGGATTTTGGGCTGCCGTGGTCGGGTTTGGTGGGAGTCGGTGCCGGGAGAAAACGGAATCCAATTCCGAGCTCCGAAACTTATTTTACGGCCTTCTTACCGGCAGTGAACGGGTGCCCAAATGGGTGGGCCAACTCGTCCGATTCAGGCAAAACCGGAGAAAGAAGTGGAAGGTAGGTGTGGATCTCAGTTTTTGGTCCAAGAATACGAAGAAACGGCGAGGACCGTGTGCTCACATTTTGGCCAAATGCTCGCCCGCGGCCAAGGCCAAGCTACGCAGCCACCTCGCGGCCAACGCCAGGGCACAGGGCCACGCTCGAGCTCCCTGTCCTTGCCTCTGGAGCGCAGCCGGAGTGTGTGTTGTGTGTGCGTGAGAGTGTGCGACCTGCCTTGATCGCGAGCATGTGCTGCATTTCGAGCAAGGCACGGAGCCAGCCCGCGGCCAAGGCCAAGGCCGAGGCACGCAGCCACCCGGTGGCCAAGGACAAGGCACGCGTCCAGCCCGCGGCCAAGGCCATGGCACCCACCCAGCCAGCGGCCAAGGCCATGTCACCCAGCCAGCCCGCGGCCAAGGCCTAGGCACACAGCCAGCCCGCGGTCAGGGCCTTGGCACGCAGCCACCCCGAGGCCAAGGCCAAGGTCATGGCACGCAGCCAGCCCGCGGCCAAGGCCAAGGCCAAGGCACGCAGCCACCCCGCGGCCAAGCCCAAGGCCGTGTGCTGTAGCTCACGGATCTTAGCCCACTTTTGCGTTTCCGGGGCGGTGCGGGATTTTGGAGTGATGCATTAGATACGTGCGACAGTCGAGCGTCGGAAAAGAGGGGAGTCGATTTCGAGGTCAGAACCTCGTTTTACGGCCAATTTACCGAGGGTGCTTGGGTGCGAAAAGGGGACGAAACGTGCCCTCCAATTGGTCCGATTGTGGTAAAACTGGGCTGGGGGCCTCCTCACAGCGCAAGTACTGCTTTCCGCTCGAAGAAACGGCAAAAATAAGGCAGGAGGCCTTGCGCCCATTTTTCTGCCAGAAAAGGCCAAAATCCGTGAGCTATAACACACGGATTGTGGCCAAATTTCCCGTTTTGGGGGCGGCGTGGGATTTTGGGCTGGCGTCGTCGGGTTTGGTGGGAGTCGGTGGCGGGAGAAAACGGAATCCAATTCCGAGCTCCAAAACTCGTTTTACGGCCATCTTACCGGCGGCGAACGGGTGCCCAAACGGGTGGGCCAACTCGTCCGATTCAGGCAAAACCGGAGAAAGAAGTGGAAGGTAGGTGTGGATCTCAGTTTTTGGTCCAAGAATACGAAGAAACGACGAGGACCGTGTGCTCACATTTTGGCCAAATGCTCGCCCGCGGCCAAGGCCAAGCCATGCAGCCACCCCGCGGCCAACGCCAAGGCAGAGGGCCACGCTCGAGCTCCCTATCCTTGCCTCGGGAGCGCAGCCACCCCGTGGCCAAGGCCAAGGCCAAGGCCGAGGCCGAGGCACGCAGCCACCCCGTGGCCAAGGCCAAGGCACGCGTCCACCCCGCGGCCAAGGCCATGGCACCCAGCCAGCCCGCGGCCAAGGCCATGGCACCCAGCCGGCCCGCGGCCAAGGCCTAGGCACGCAGCCAGCCCGCGGCCAAGGCCTTGGCACGCAGCCACCCCGAGGCCAAGGCCAAGGCCATGGCACGCAGCCAGCCCGCGGCCAAGGCCAAGGCCGAGGCACGCAGCCACCCCGTGGCCAAGGCCTAGGCACGCGTCCACCCCGCGGCCAAGGCCAAGGCACGCGTCCACCCCGCGGCCAAGGCCATGGCACCCAGCCATCCCGCGGCCAAGGCCATGGCACCCACCCAGCCCGCAGGCAAGGCCTAGGCACGAAGCCAGCCCGCGGCCAAGGCCTTGGCACGCAGCCACCCCAAGGCCAAGGCCAAGGCCATGGCACGCAGTCACCCCACGGCCAAGGCCAAGGCCATGGCACGCAGCCACCCCGCGGCCAAGGCCAAGGCCGTGTGCTGTAGCTCACGGATCTTGGCCAACTTTCGTGTTTCCGGGGCGGTGCGGGATTTTGGGGTGATGCATTAGATACGTGCGACAGTCGAGCGTTGGAAAAGAGGGGAGTCGATTTCGAGGTCCGAACCTCGTTTTACGGCCGATTTACCGAGGGTGCGGGGGTGCGAAAAGGGGACGAAACGTGCCCGCGAATTGGTCCGATTGTGGTAGAACTGGGCCGGGGACCTCCTCACGGCGCAAGTACTGTTTTCCGCTCGAAGAAATGGCGAAAATAATGCGGGAGGCCCTGCGCCCATTTTTCCCCCGGAAAAGGCCAAAATCCGTGAGCTATAATTTATGGTTTCCACTGGCGCAAATTCCACCACCTCAATTTGCAATTTAAGGTGAGAAAGAATTCCCCATTGGTAACAAATGGTTATCCATTAAGCGGGGGAAATACTATAACAAAGCAGAAAGATTATCTTTCGACTCTTGCAGGAACGGACTAACAAGGTCAGCTACCAGAACAAGGTCGACTCCCCTCTTTTCCAACGCTCGACTGTCGCACGTATGTAGTGCATCACACCAAAATCCCGCACCGCCCCGGAAACGCGAAAGTTGGCCAAGATCCGTGAGCTACAGCACACAGCCTTGGCCTTGGCCGCGGGGTGGCGGCATGCCATGGCCTTGGCCTTGGCCTCGGGGTGGCTGCGTGCCAAGGCCTCGGCCGCGGGCTGGCTGCGTGCCTAGGCCTTGGCCGCGGGCTGGCTGGGTGCCATGGCCTTGGCCGCGGGGTGGACGCGTGCCTTGGCCTTGGCCACTGGGTGGCTACGTGTCTCGGCCTTGGCCTTGGCCGCGGGCTGGCTCCGTGCCTTGCTCGAAATGCAGCACATGCTCGTGACCAAGGCAGGTCGCACACTCTCACGCACACACAACACACACTCCGGCCGCGCTCCCGAGGCAAGGATAGGGAGCTCGAGCGTGGCCCTGTGCCTTGGCGTTGGCCGCGGGGTGGCTGCGTGGCTTGACCTTGGCCGCGGGCGAGCATTTGGCCAAAATGTGAGCACACGGTCCTCGCCGTTTCTTCGTATTCTTGGACCAAAAACTGAGATCCACACCTACCTTCCACTTCTTTCTCCGGTTTTGCCTGAATCAGACGAGTTGGCCCACCCGTTTGGGCACCCGTTCGCTGCCGGTAAGATGGCCGTAAAACGAGTTTCGGAGCTCGGAATTGGATTCCGTTTTCTCCCGCCACCGACTCCCACCAAACCCGACGACGCCAGCCCAAAATCCCACGCCGCCCCCGAAACGCGAAATTTAGCCACAATCCGTGTGCTATAGCTCACGGATTTGGGCCTTTTCTGGCGGAAAAATGGGCGCAGGGCCTCCCGCATTATTTTTTCCATTTCTTCGAGCGGAAAGCAGTACTTGCGCCAAGGCCAAGGAACGCGGCCACCCCGCTGCCAAGGCCAAGGCACGCGGCCACCCCGCGGCCAAGTCCAAGGTACCGGGCCACGCTCGAGCTCCCTATCCTTGCCCCGGGAGCGCGGCCCAAGTGTGTGTTGTGTGTGCGCGAGAGTGTACGACCTGCCTTGGTCGCGAGCATGTGCTGCATTTCGAGCAAGGCAAGCAGCGAGCCCGCGGCCAAGGCCAAGGCACGCAGCCACCCCGCGCCCAAGGCCAAGGCCATGGCACCCAGCTACCCCGCGGCCAAGGCCTAGGCGCGCAGCCACCCCGCGGCGAAGGCCAAGGCACGCAGCCACCCCGTGGCCAAGGCCAAGGCACGCAGCCACCCCGTGGCCAAGGCCAAGGCACGCAGCCACCCCGTGGCCAAGGCCAAGGCACGCAGCCACCCCGTGGCCAAGGCCAAGGCCATGGCACCCAGCCACGCCGCTGCCAAGGCCTAGGCACGCAGCCACTCCGCGTCCAAGGCCGTGCGCTGTAGCTCACGGATCTTGGCCAACTTTCGCGTTTCCGGGGCGGTGCGGGATTTTGGGGTGATGCATTAGATACGTGCGACAGGCTAACGTCGGAGAAGACGGGAGTCGATTCCAAGGTCCGAACCACGTTTTACGGCCGATTTACTTAACGTGCGGGGGTGCGAAAAGGGAACGAAACGTGCCCGCGAATTGGTCCGGTTGTGGTAGAACTGGGCCGGGGGCCTCCTCACGGTGCTAGTACTGTTTTACGCTCGAAGAAATGGCGAAAATAATGTGGGAGGCCCTGCGCCCAATTTTCAGCCCGAAAAGGCCAAAATCCGTGAGCTATAGCACACGGATTGCCGTCAAATTTCGTGTTTCGAGGGCGGCGTGGGATTTTTGGCTGGTGTGGTCGGATTTGGCGCGAGTCGGTGGCGGGAGAAAACCGTTATCCAATTCCGAGCTCCGAAACTCGTTTAACAGCCATTTTACCGCCATAGAACGGGTTCCCAAACGGGTGGGCCAACTCGTCGGATTCAGGCAAAACCGGAGAAAGAAGTGGAAGGTAGGTGTGTATCTCAGTTTTTGGTCCAGGAATACGAAGCAACGGCGAGGACCGTGTGCTCACATTTTGGCCAAATGCCCGCCCGCGGCCAAGGCACGTGGCCACCCCGCGGCCAAGGCACGCGGCCACCCCGCGACAAAGGCCAAGGTAGAGGGCCACGCTCGAGCTCCCTATCCTTGCCCCGAGAGCGCGACCCAAGTTTGTGTTGTGTGTGCGCGAGAGTGTGCGACGTGCCTTGGTCGCGAGCATGTGCTGCATTTCGAGCAAGGCACGCAGCCACCCCGCGGCCAAAGCCAAGGCACGCAGCCAGCCACCCCGAGGCCAAAGCCAAGGCACGCAGCCAGCCACCCCGAGTTCCAATTCCGAACTCCGAAACTCATTTTACGGCCATCTTACCGGCAGCGAACGGGTGCCCAAACGGGTGGGCCCACTCGTCCGATTCAGAGAAAACCGGAGAAAGAAGTGGAAGGTAGGTGTGGATCTCAGTTTTTGGTCCAAGAATACGAAGAAACGGCGAGGACCGTGTGCTCACATTTTGGCCAAATGCTCGCCCGCGGCCAAGGCCAAGCCATGCAGCCACCCCGCGGCCAATGCCAAGTCACAGGGCCACGCTCGAGCTCCCTATCCTTGCCTCGGGAGCGCGGCCGGAGTGTGTGTTGTGTGTGCTTGAGAGTGTGCGACCTGCGTTGGTCGCGAGCATATGCTGCATTTCGAGAAAGGCACGTAGCCAGCCCGCGGCCAAGGCCATGGCCGTGGCACGCAGCCACCCCGTGGCCAAGGCCTAGGCTTGCAGCCACCCCGCGGCCAAGGCCAAGGCCGTGTGCTGTCGCTCACGGATCTTGGCCTACTTTCGCGTTTCCGGGGCGGTGTGTTGTGTGTGCGTGCGAGTGTGCGACCTGCCTTGGCCAAAATCCGTGAGCTATAGCACACGGATTGTGGCCAAATTTCGCGTTCCGGGGGCGTCGTGGGATTTTGGGATGGCATGGTCGGGTTTGGTGGGAGTCGGTGGCGGGAGAAAACGGAATCCAATTCCGAGCTCCGAAACTCGTTTTACGGCCATCTTACCGGCAGCGCTCGGGTACCCAAACGGGTGGGCCCACTCGTCCGATTCAGGCAAAACCGGAGAAAGAAGTGGAAGGTAGGTGTGGATCTCAGTTTTTTGTCCAAGAATACGAAGAAACGGCGAGGACCGTGTGCTCACATTTTGGCCAAATGCTCGCCCGCGGCCAAGGCCAAGCCATGCAGCCACCCCGCGGCCAATGCCAAGTCACAGGGCCACGCTCGAGCTCCCTATCCTTGCCTCGGGAGCGCGGCCGGAGTGTGTGTTGTGTGTGCTTGAGAGTGTGCGACCTGCGTTGGTCGCGAGCATATGCTGCATTTCGAGATAGGCACGTAGCCAGCCCGCGGCCAAGGCCATGGCCGTGGCACGCAGCCACCCCGTGGCCAAGGCCTAGGCATGCAGCCACCCCGCGGCCAAGGCCAAGGCCGTGTGCTGTCGCTCACGGATCTTGGCCTACTTTCGCGTTTCCGGGGCGGTGCGGGATTTTGGGGTGATGCATTAGATACGTGCGACAGTCGAACGTCGGAAAAGAGGGGAGTAGATTTCGAGGTCCGAACCTCATTTTACGGCCGATTTACCGAGGGTGCGGGGGTGCGAAAAGGGGACGAAACGTGCCCTCGAATTGGTCCGATTGTGGTAGAACTGGGCCGGGGGCTTCCTCACGGCGCAAGTACTGCTTTCCGCTCGAAGAAATGGCAAAAATAATGCGGGAGGCCTGCTCCCATTTTTCCGCCAGAAAGGGCCAAAATCCGTGAGCTATAGCACACGGATTGTGGCCAAATTTCGCGTTTCGGGGGCGGCGTGGGATTTTGGGCTGGCGTGGTCGGGTTTGGTGGGAGTCGGTGGCGGGAGAAAACGGAATCCAATTCCGAGCTCCGAAACTCATTTTACGGCCATCTTACCGGCAGCGAACGGGTGCCCAAACGGGTGGGCCCACTCGTCCGATTCAGGCAAAACCGGAGAAAGAAGTGGAAGGTAGGTGTGGATCTCAGTTTTTTGTCCAAGAATACGAAGAAACGGCGAGGACCGTGTGCTCACATTTTGGCCAAAAGCTCGCCCGCGGCCAAGGCCAAGCCATGCAGCCACCCCGCGGCCAATGCCAAGTCACAGGGCCACGCTCGAGCTCCCTATCCTTGCCTCGGGAGCGCGGCCGGAGTGTGTGTTGTGTGTGCTTGAGAGTGTGCGACCTGCGTTGGTCGCGAGCATATGCTGCATTTCGAGAAATGCACGTAGCCAGCCCGCGGCCAAGGCCATGGCCGTGGCACGCAGCCACCCCGTGGCCAAGGCCTAGGCTTGCAGCCACCCCGCGGCCAAGGCCAAGGCCGTGTGCTGTCGCTCACGGATCTTGGCCTACTTTCGCGTTTCCGGGGCGGTGCGGGATTTTGGGGTGATGCATTAGATACGTGCGACAGTCGAACGTCGGAAAAGAGGGGAGTAGATTTCGAGGTCCGAACCTCATTTTACGGCCGATTTACCGAGGGTGCGGGGGTGCGAAAAGGGGACGAAACGTGCCCTCGAATTGGTCCTATTGTGGTAGAACTGGGCCGGGGGCTTCCTCACGGCGCAAGTACTGCTTTCCGCTCGAAGAAATGGCAAAAATAATGCGGGAGGCCTGCTCCCATTTTTCCGCCAGAAAGGGCCAAAATCCGTGAGCTATAGCACACGGATTGTGGCCAAATTTCGCGTTTCGGGGGCGGCGTGGGATTTTGGGCTGGCATGGTCGGGTTTGGTGGGAGTCGGTGGCGGGAGAAAACGGAATCCAATTCCGAGCTCGGAAACTCGTTTTATGGCCATCTTACCGGCAGCGAACGGGTGCCCAAACGGGTGGGCCAACTCGTCCAATTCAGGAAACATCGGAGAAAGAAGTGGAAGGTAGGTGTGGATCTCAGTTTTTTGTCCAAGAATACGAAGAAACGGCGAGGACCGTGTGCTCACATTTTGGCCAAATGCTCGCCCGTGGCCAAGGCCAAGCCACGCAGCCACCCCGCGGCGAAGGCCAAGCCACACAGCCACCCGGTGGCCAAGGCCAAGGCCAAGGCCATGGCACGCAGCCACCCCGAGGCCAAGGCCATGGCACGCAGCCACCCCGAGGCCAAGGCCAAGGCCATGGCCGGCACCCACCCCGCGGCCAAGGCCAAGGCCGTGTGCTGTCGCTCACGGATCTTGGCCAACTTTCGCGTTTCCGGGGCGGTGCGGAATTTTGGGGTGATGCATTAGATATGTGCGACAGTCGAACGTCGGAAAATAGGGGAGTCGATTTCGAGGTCCGAACCTCATTTTACGGTTGATTTACCGAGGGTTCGGGGGTGCGAAAAGGGGACGAAACGTGCCCTCGAATTGGTCCGATTGTGGTAGAACTGGGCCAGGGGCCTCCTCACGGCGCAAATACTGCTTTCCGCTCAAAGAAATGGCAAAAATAATGCGGGAGGCCCTGCGCCCATTTTTCCGCTAGAAAAGGCCAAAATTTGTGAGCTATAGCACACGGATTGCGGCCAAATTTCGCGTTTCCGTGGCGGCGTGGGATTTTAGGCTGGTGTTGTCGGTATTGGTGGGGGTTCTCCGCGGGAGAGAGCGGAAGCCGATTCCGGGCTCCGAAACTCGTTTTGTGCCTATTTTTCCCGCGAGCGCCTCTCTGTGCCTTGGCCGCAAGCATGTGCTGCATTTCGGCCAAGGCCAAGGCACGCAGCCAGCCATGCGGCCAAGGCCAATGCCTAGGCACGCAGCCACCCCGCGGCTAAGGCCAAGGCACCCAACCAGCCCGCGGCGAAGGCCTAGGCACGCAGCCACCCCGCGGCCAAGGCCAAGGCTCCCAACCACCCCGCGGCTGGGGCCAAGGCAAGCAGCCCGCCCGCGCGCGGGCTCCACGGCCAAAACAGAAACCGGGCGGGGCCCAAGCGTCTGTCCGACTTTGTTTGGGATGAAATTTTTAGAGGTGATGTATTTCGACTGAAGTTATCTTACGGGACTGAAAAGTTGTTCAAACAGCGCGGATGGCCAAAATGGCCAAAGACCGTGTGCTGTAGCTCACGGATCTGGGCCAACTTTCTTGTTTTCGGGGCGGTGCGGGATTTTGGGGTTATGCAATAGATACATGCGACAGTCAAATGTCGGAAAAGATGGGAGTCGATTCTGAGGTCCGAACCCCGTTTTACGGCCGATTAACCGAACGTGCGGGGTGTGAAAAGGGGACGAAACGTGCCCGCGAATTGTTCCGATTGTGGCAGAGCTGGGCCGTGGGCCTCCTCACGCTCCAAGTACTCTTTTCCGCTTGAAGAAATGGCGAACAAGACGCGGGAGGCCCTGGACCCATGTTTCCCCCGAAATGGCCAAAATCCGTGAGCTATAGCACACGGATTGCGGCCAAATTTCGTGTTTCCGTGGCGGCTTGGGATTTTAGGCTGGTGTTGTCGGTATTGGTGGGGGTGCGCTGCGGGGGAGAGCGGAAGCCGATTCCGGGCTCCGAAACACGTTTTGTGGCTATTTTTCCCGAGAGCGCCGCTCTGTGCCTTGGCCGCAAGCATGTGCTGCATTTCGGCCAAGGCCAAGGCACGCACCCAGCCCTGCGGCCAAGGCCAACGCCTAGGCACGCAGCCACCCTGCGGCCAAGGTCAAGGCACCCAGCCAGCCCCCGGCGAAGGACTAGGCACGCAGCCACCCCGCGGCCAAGGCCAAGGCTCCCAACCACCCCGCGGCCGGGGCCAAGGCAAGCAGCCCATCCGCGCGCGGCATCCACGGCCAATGCAGAAACCGGGCGGGGCCCAAGCGTCTGCCTGACTTTGTTTGGGCCGAAATTTTAGGAGGTGACGTATTTCGACTGAAGTTATCTTACAGGACTGAAAAGTTGTTCAAACAGCGCGGATGCTCTGGGCCCCATTTTTCGGGCCAAAATGGCCCAAGACTGTGCGCTGTAGCTCACGGATCTGGGCCAACTTTGTTGTTTTCGGGGCGGTGCGGGATTTTGGGGTTATGCAATAGATACGTACGACAGTCAAACGTCGGAAAAGAGGGGAGTCGATTCCGAGGTCCGAACCCCGTTTTACGGCCGATTAACCGAACGTGCGGGGTGCGAAAAGGGGAGGAAACGTGCCCGCGAATTGTTCCGATTGTGGCAGAGCTGGGCCGGGGGCCTCCTCACGCTCCAAGTACTCTTTTCCGCTCGAAGAAATGGCGAACAAGACGCGGGAGGCCCTGGGCCCATGTTTCCCCGGAAATGGCCACAATCCGTGAGCTATAGCACACGGATTGCGGCCAAATTTCGCGTTTCCGTGGCGGCGTTGGATTTTGGGCTTGTGTTGTCGGTATTGGCGGTGGTTCGCTGCGGGAGAAAGCGGCAGCCGATTCCGGGCTCCGAAACTCGTTTTGTGGCTATTTTTCCCGAGTGCGGCGCTCTGTGCCTTGGCCGCAAGCATGTGCTGCATTTCGGCCAAGGCCAAGGCACGCAGCCAGCCCCGCGGCCAAGGCCAACGCCTAGGCACGCAGCCAGCCCGCGGCCAAGGCCAAGGCACCCAGCCAGCCCGTGGCCAAGGTCTAGGCACCCAGCCACCCCGCGGCCAAGGCCATGGCTCCCAGCCACCCCGCGGCCAAGGCCAGGGCCTAGGCAAGAAGCCCGCCGGCGCGCGGCATCCACGGCCAATACAGAAACCGGCTGGGGCCCAAGCGTCTGTCCGACTTTGTTTGGGCCGAAGTTTTAGGAGGTGACGTATTTTGACTGAAGTTATCTTACGGGACTTAAAAGCTGTTCAAACAGCGCGGATGCTCCGGGCCCCATTTTTCGGGCCAAAATGGCCAAAGACCCTGCGCTGTAGCTCATGGATCTGGGCCAACTTTCTTGTTTTCGGGGCGGTGCGGGATTTTGGGGTTATGCATTAGATACGTACGACAGTCAAACGTCGGAAAAGACGGGAGTCGATTTCGAGGTCCGAACCCGTGTTTTACGGCCGATTAACCCAACGTGCCTGGTGCGAAAAGGGGACGAATCGTGCCCGCGAATTTTTCCGATCGTGGCAGAGCTGGGCCAGGGACGTCCTCACGCTCCAAGTACTCTTTTCCGCTCGAAGAAATGGCGAACAAGACGCGGGAGGCCCTGGGCCCATGTTTCCCCCGAAATGGCCAAAATCCGTGAGCTATAGCACACGGATTGCGGCCAAATTTCGCGTTTCCGTGGCGGCGTGGGATTTTCGGCTGGTGTTGTCGGTATTGGTGGGGGTTCGCCGCGGGAGAGAGCGGAAGCCGATTCCGGGCTCCGAAACTCGTTTTGTGGCTATTTTTCCCGAGAGCGCCGCTCTGTGCCTTGGCCGCAAGCATGTGCTGCATTTCGGCCAAGGCCAAGGCACGCAGCCAGTCCCGCGGCCAAGGCCAACATCTAGGCACGCAGCCAGCCCGCGGCCAAGGCCAAGGCACCCAGCCAGCCCGCGGCCAAGGCGTAGGCACGCGGCCACCCCGCGGCCAAGGCCATGGCTCCCAGCCACCCCGCGGCCAGGGCCTAGGCAAGCAGCCCGCCGGCGCGCGGCATCCACGGCCAATGCAGAAACCGGCTGGGGCCCAAGCGTCTGTCCGACTTTGTTTGGGCCGAAGTTTTAGGAGGTGACGTATTTTGACTGAAGTTATCTTACGGGACTTAAAAGCTGTTCAAACAGCGCGAATGCTCCGGGCCCCATTTTTCGGGCCAAAATGGCCAAAGACCCTGCGCTGTAGCTCATGGATCTGGGCCAACTTTCTCGTTTTCGGGGCGGTGCGGGATTTTGGGGTTATGCATTAGATACGTACGACAGTCAAACGTCGGAAAAGACGGGAGTCGATTTCGAGGTCCGAACCCGTGTTTTACGGCCGATTAACCCAACGTGCCTGGTGCGAAAAGGGGACAAATTGTGCCCGCGAATTTTTCCGATTGTGGCAGAGCTGGGCCAGGGGCGTCCTCACGCTCCAAGTACTCTTTTCCGCTCGAAGAAATGGCGAACAAGACGCTGGGGGCCCTGGACCCATGTTTCCCCCGAAATGGCCAAAATCCGTGAGCTATAGCACACGGATTGCGGCCAAATTTCGCGTTTCCGTGGCGGCGTGGGATTTTCGGCTGGTGTTGTCGCTATTGGTGGGGGTTCGCCGCGGGAGAGAGCGGAAGCCGATTCCGGGCTCCGAAACTCGTTTTGTGGCTATTTTTCCCGAGAGCGCCGCTCTGTGCCTTGGCCGCAAGCATGTGCTGCATTTCGGCCAAGGCCAAGGCACGCAGCCAGTCCCGCGGCCAAGGCCAACGCCTAGGCACGCAGCCAGCCCGCGGCCAAGGCCAAGGCACCCAGCCAGCCCGCGGCGAAGGCGTAGGCACGCAGCCACCCCGCGGCCAAGGCCATGGCTCCCAGCCAGCCCGTGGCCAGGGCCAACGCAAGCAGCCCGCCGGCGCGCGGCATCCACGGCCAATGCAGAAACCGGCTGGGGCCCAAGTTCTTGTCCGACTTTGTTTGGGCCGAAATTTTAGGTGGTGACGTATTTCCACTGGAGTTATGTTATGGGACTGAAAAGTTGTTCAAACAGCGCGGATGCTCCGGGCCCCATTTTTCGGGCCAAAATGCCCAAAGACTGTGCGCTGTAGCTGGCCAACTTTCTTGTTTTTTGGGGTTATGCAATAGATACGGGATTTTCGGGTTATGCAATAGATACGTGCCCGCGAATTGTTCCGATTGTGGCAGAGCTGGGCCGGGGGCCTCTCCACGCTCCAAGTACTCTTTTCCGCTCGAAGAAATGGCGAACAAGACGCGGGAGGCCCTGGGCCCATGTTTCCCACGAAATGGCCAAAATCCGTGAGCTATAGCACATGGATTGCGGCCAAATTTCGCGTTTCCGTGGCGGCGTGGGATTTTCGGCTGGTGTTTTCGGTATTTGCGGGGGTTCGCCGCGGGAGAAACCGGAAGCCGATTCCGGGCTCCGAAACTCGTTTTGTGGCTATTTTTCCCGAGTGCGGCGCTCTGTGCCTTGGCCGCAAGCATGTGCTGCATTTCGGCCAAGGCCAAGGCACGCAGCCAGCCCCGCGGCCAAGGCCAACGCCTAGGCACGCAGCCAGCCCGCGGCCAAAGCCAAGGCACCCAGCCAGCCCGCGGCAAAGGCGTAGGCATGCAGCCACCCCGTGGCCAAGGCCATGGCTCCCAGCCACCCCGCGGCCGGGGCCAAGGCAAGCAGCCTGCCCGCGCGCGGCATCCACGGCCAATGCAGAAACCGGGCGGGGCCCAAGCGTCTGTCCGACTTTGTTTGGGCCGAAGTTTTAGGAGGTGACGTATTTTGACTGAAGTTATCTTACGGGACTTAAAAGCTGTTCAAACAGCGCGGATGCTCCGGGCCCCATTTTTCGGGCCAAAATGGCCAAAGACCCTGCGCTGTAGCTCATGGATCTGGGCCAACTTTCTTGTTTTCGGGGCGGTGCGGGATTTTGTGGTTATGCATTAGATACGTGCGACAGTCAAACGTCGGAAAAGACGGAAGTCGATTCCGAGGTCCGAACCCCGTGTTAGGGCTGATTAACCGAACGTGCGGGGTGCGAAAAGGGGACGAAACGTGCCCGCGAATTGTTCCGATTGTGGCAGAGCTGGGCCGGGGGCCTCCTCACGCTCCAAGTACTCTTTTCTGCTCGAGGAAATGGCGAACAAGCCGCGGGGGGCCCTGGGCCCATGTTTCCCCCGAAATGGCCAAAATCCGTGAGCTATAGCAAACGGATTGCGGCCAAATTTCGCGTTTCCGTGGCGGTGTGGGATTTTTCGCTGGTGTTGTCGGTATTGGTGGGGGTTCGCCGTGAGAGAGAGCGGAAGCCGATTCCGGGCTCCGAAACTCGTTTTGTGGCTATTTTTCCGAAGAGCGCCGCTCTGTGTCTTGGCCGCAAGCATGTGCTGCATTTCGGCCAAGGCCAAGGCACGCAGCCAGCCCTGCGGCCAAGGCCAACGCCTTGGCACGCAGCTACCCCGTGGCCAAGGCCAAGGGACCAAGCCAGCCCGCGGTGAAGGCCTAGGCACGCAGCCACCCCGCGGCCAAGGCCAAGGCTCCCAACCACCCGCGGCCGAGGCCAAGGCAAGCAGCCCGCCCGCGCGCGGCATCCACTGCCAATGCAGAAACCGGGCGGGGCCCAAGCGTCTGTCCGACTTTGTTTGGGCCAAAATTTTAGGAGGTGAGGTATTTCGACTGAAGTTATCTTACGGGACCGAAAAGTTGTTCAAACAGCGCGGATGCTCCGGGCCCCATTTTTCGGGCCAAAATGGCCAAAGACCGTGTGCTGTAGCTCACGGATCTGGGCCAACTTTCTTGTTTTCGGGGCGGTGCGGGATTTTGTGGTTCTGCATTAGATACGTGCGACAGTCAAACGTCGGAAAAGACGGGAGTCGATTCCGAGGTCCGAACCCCGTGTTACGGCCGACTAACCGAACGTGCGGGGTGCGAAGAGGGGACGAAACGTGCCCGCGAATTGTTCCGATTGTGGCAGAGCTGGGCCGGGGGCCTCCTCACGCTCCAAGTACTCTTTTCCGCTCGAAGAAATGGCGAACAAGACGCGGGGGGGCCTGGGCCCATGTTTCCCCGGAAATGGCCAAAATCCGTGAGCTATAGCACACGGATTGCGGCCAAATTTCGTGTTTCTGAGGCGGCGTGGGATTTTCGGCTGGTGTTGTCGGTATTGGTGGGGGTTCGCCGCGGGAGTGAGCGGAAGCCGATTCCAGGCTCCGAAACTCGTTTTGTGGCTATTTTTCCCGAGAGCGCCGCTCTGTGCCTTGGCCGCAAGCATGTGCGGCATTTCGGCCAAGGCTAAGGCACGCAGCCAGCCCTGCGGCCACGGCCAACGCCAAGGCACGCAGCCACCCCACGGCCAAGGCCAAGGCACCCAGCCAGCCCGCGGTGAAGGCCTAGGCACTCAGCCACCCCGCTGCCAAGGCCAAAGCTCCCAACCACCCCGCGGCCGGGGCCAAGGCTCCCAACCACCCCGCGGCCGGGGCCAAGGCTCCCAACCACCCCGCGGCCGGGGCCAAGGCAAGCAGCCCGATCGCGCGCAGCATCGACGGCCAATGCAGAAACCGGGCGGGGCCCAAGCGTCTGTCCGACTTTGTTTGGGCCGAAATTTTAGGTGGTGACGTATTTCGACTGAAGTTATCTTACAGGACTGAAAAGTTGTTCAAACAGCGCGGATGCTCCGGGCCCCATTTTTCGGGCCAAAATGCCCAAAGACCGTGCGCTGTAGCACACGGATCTGGGCCAACATTCTTGTTTTCGGGGCGGTGCAGGATTTTGGTGTTATGCATTAGATACGTGCGACAGTCAAACGTCGGAAAAGACGGGAGTCGATTCCGAGGTCCGAACCCTGTTTTGCGGCCGATTAACCGAACGTGCGGGCTGCGAAAAGGGGACGAAACGTGCCCGTGAATTGTTCCGATTGTGGCAGAGCTGGGCCGGGGGCCTCCTCACGATCCAAGTACTCTTTTCCGCTCGAAGAAATGGCGAACAAGACGCGGGGGGCCCTGGGCCCATGTTTCCCCCGAAATGGCCAAAATCCGTGAGCTATAGCACACGGATTGCGGCCAAATTTCGCGTTTCCGTGGCGGCGTGGGATTTTCGGCTGGTGTTGTCGGTATTGGTGGGGGTTCGCCGCGGGAGAGAGCGGAAGCCGATTCCGGGCTCCGAAACTCGTTTTGTGGCTATTTTTCCCGAGAGCGCCGCTCTGTGCCTTGGCCGCAAGCATGTGCTGCATTTCGGCCAAGGCCAAGGCACGCAGCCAGTCCCGCGGCCAAGGCCAACACCTAGGCACGCAGCCAGCCCGCGGCCAAGGGCAAGGCACCCAGCCAGCCCGCGGCCAAGGCGTAGGCACGCGGCCACCCCGCGGCCACCCCGCCCGCGCGCGGCATCCACGGCCATGCAGAAACCGGGCGGGGCCCAAGCGTCTGTCCGACTTTGTTTGGGCCGAAATTTTAGTAAATGACGTATTTCGACTGAAGTTATCTTACGGGACTGAAAAGTTGTTCAAACAGCGCGGATGCTCCGGACCCCATTTTTCGGGCCAAAATGGCCAAAGACCGTGCGCTGTAGCTCACGGATCTGTGCCAACTTTCTTGTTTTCGGGGAGGTGTGGGATTTTGGGGTTATGCATTAGATACGTGCGACAGTAAAACGTCGGAAATGATGGGAGTTGATTCCGAGGTCCGAACCCCGTTTTACGGCCGATTAACCGAACGTGCGGGGTGCGAAAAGGTGACGAAACGTGCCCGTGAATTGTTCCGATTGTGGCAGAGCTGGCCCGGGGGCCTCCTCACGCTCCAAGTACTCTTTTCCGCTCGAAGAAATGGTGAACAAGACGCGGGGGGCCCTGGGCCCATGTTTACCCCGAAATGGCCAAAATCCGTGAGCTATAGCACACGGATTGCGGCCAAATTTCGCGTTTCTGTGGCGGCGTGGGATTTTCGGCTGGTGTTGTCGGTATTGGTGGGGGTTCGCCGCGGGAGAGAGCGGAAGCCGATTCCGGGCTCCGAAACTCTTTTTGTGGCTATTTTTCCCGAGAGCGCCGCTCTGTGCCTTGGCCGCAACCTTGTGCTGCATTTCGGCCAAGGCCAAGGCACGCAGCCAGCCCTGCGGCCAAGGCCAACGCCTACGCACGAAGCCACCCCGCGGCCAAGGCACCCAGCCAGCTCGCGGCGAAGGACTAGGCACGCAGCCACCACGCGGCCAAGGCCAAGGCTCCCAACCACCCCGCAGCCGGGGCCAAGGCAAGCAGCCCGCCCGCGCGCGGCATCCGCGGCCAATGAAGAAACCGGGCGGGGCCCAAGCGTCTGTCTGACTTTGTTTGGGCCGAAATTTTAGGAGGTGACGTATTTCGACTGAAGTTATCTTACGGGACTGAAAAGTTGTTCAAACAGCGCGGATGCTCGGGGCCCCATTTTTCGGGACAAAATGGCCAAAGACCGTGCGCTGTAGCTCACGGATTTGGGCCAACTTTCTTGTTTTCGGGGTGGTGCGGGATTTTGGGGTTATGCAATAGATACGTGCGACAGTCAAACGTCGGAAAAGACGGGGGTCGATTCCGAGGTCCGAACCATCTTTTACGGCCGATTAACCGAACGTGCGGGGTGCGAAAAGGGGACGAAACGTGCCCGCGAATTCATCCCATTGTGGCAGAGCTGAGCCGGGGGCCTCCTCATGCTCCAAGTACTCTTTCCCGCTCGAAGAAATGGCGAACAAGACGCGGGAGGCCCTGGGCCCATGTTTCCCACGAAATGGCCAAATTCCGTGAGCTATAGCACACGGATTGCGGCCAAATTTCGCTTTTCCGTGGCGGCTTGGGATTTTCGGCTGGTGTTGTCGGTATTGGCGGTGGTTCGCCGCGGGAGAAAGCGGAAGCCGATTCCGGGCTCCGAAACTCGTTTTGTGGCTATTTTTTCCGAGTGCGGCGCTCTGTGCCTTGGCCGCAAGCATGTGCTGCATTTCGGCCAAGGCCAAGGCACGCAGCCAGCCCCACGGCCAAGGCCAACGCCTAGGCGCGCAGCCACCCAGTGGCAAAGGCCAAGGCACCCAATGCCAGGGCACCCAGCCAGCCCGCGGCGAAGGCCTAGGCACGCAGCCACCCCGCGGCCAAGGCCAAGGCTCCCAGACACCCCGCGGCCAGGGCCAAGGCACGCAGCCCGCCCGCGCGCGGCATCGATGGCTAATGCAGAAACCGGGCGGGGCCCCAGCGTCTGTCTGACTTTGTTTGGGCTGAAATTTTAGGAGGTGACGTATTTCGACTGAAGTTATCTTACAGGACTGAAAAGTTGTTCAAACAGCGCGGATGCTCCGGGCCCCATTTCTCGGGCCAAAATGGCCAAAGACCGTGCGCTGTAGCTCACGGATCTGGGCCAACTTTCTTGTTTTCAGGGCGGTGCGATTTTGGGCTGGCGTGGTCGGGTTTGGTGGGAGTCGGTGGCGGGAGAAAACGGAATCCAATTCCGAGCTCCGAAACTCGTGTTACGGCCATCTTACCGGCAGCGAAAGGGTGCCCAAACGGGTGGGCCAACTCGTCCGATTCAGGCAAAACCGGAGAAAGAAGTGGAAGGTAGGTGTGGATCTCAGTTTTTGGTCCAAGAATACGAAGAAACGGCGAAGACCGTGTGCTCACATTTTGGCCAAATGCTCGCCCGCGGCCAAGGCCAAGCCACGCAGCCACCCCGCGGCCAACGCCAAGGCGCAGGGCCACGCTCGAGCTCCCTATCCTTGCCTCAGGAGCGCGGCCAGAGTGTGTGTTTTGTGTGCGTGAGAGTGTGCGACCTGCCTTGGTCGCGAGCATGTGCAGCATTTCGAGCAAGGCACGGAGCCAGCCCGCGGCCAAGGCCAAGGCCGAGGTACGCAGCCACCCGGTGGCAAAGGCCAAGGCACGCGTCAACCCCGCGGCCAAGGCCATGGCACCCAGCCAGCCCGCGGCCAAGGCCTAGGCACGCAGCCACCCCGCGGCCAAGGCCAAGTCTGCGTGCTGTCCCTCACAGATCTTGGCCTACTTTCGCGTTTCAGGGGCGGTGCGGGATTTTGGGGTGATGCATTAGATACGTACGACAGTCGAACGTCGGAAAAGAGGGGAGTAGAAATCGAGGTCCGAACCTCGTTTTAAGGTCTTTTTAAAGAGGGTGTGGGGGTGCGAAAAGGGGACGAAACGTGCCCTCGAATTGGTCCAATTGTGGTAGAACTGGGCCGGGGGCTTCCTCACGGCGCAAGTACTGCTTTCCGCTCGAAGAAATGGCAAAAATAATGCGGGAGGCCTGCTCCCATTTTTCCGCCAGAAAAGGCCAAAATCCGTGAGCTATAGCACACGGATTGTGGCCAAATTTCGCGTTTCGGGGGGGGCATGGGATTTTGGGCTGGCGTCAAGGGGTTTGGTGGGAGTCGGTGGCGGGAGAAAACGGAATCCAATTCCGAGCTCCGAAACTTGTTTTACGGCCATCTTACCGGCAGCGAACGGGTGCCCAAACGGGTGGGCCAACTCGTCCGATTCAGGCAAAACCGGAGAAAGAAGTGGAAGGTAGGTGTGGATCTCAGTTTTTGGTCCAAGAATACAAAAAAATGGCGAGGACCGTGTGCTCACATTTTGGCCAAATGCTCGCCCGCGGCCAAGGCCAAGCCACGTAGCCAACCCCGGCCAACGCCAAGGCACAGGGCGACGCTCGAGCTCCCTATCCTTGCCTCGGGAGCGCGGCCCGAGTGTGTGTTGTGTGTGCGTGAGAGTGTGCGACCTGCCTTGGTCGTGAGCATGTGCTGCATGTCGAGCAAGGCACGGAGACAGCCCGCGGCCAAGGCCAAGGCCGAGGCACGCAGCCACCCCTCGGCCAAGGCCAAGGCACGCGTCCACCCCGCGGCCAAGGCTATGGCACACAGCCAGCCCGCGGCCAAGGCCATGGCACCCAGCCATCCCGCGGCCAAGGCCTAGGCACGCAGCCAGCCCGCGCCCAAGGCCTTGGCACGCAGCCACCCCGAGGCCAGGGCCAAGGCCATGGCACGCAGCCACCCCGCGGCCAAGGCCAAGGCCGTGTGCTGTAGCTCACGGATCTTGGCCAACTTTCGCGTTTCCGGGGCGGTGCGGGATTTTGGGGTGATGCATTAGATACGTGCGACAGTCGAGCGTTGGAAAAGAGGGGAGTCGATTTCGATGTCAGAACCTCGTTTTACGGCCGATTTACCGAGGGTGCAGGGGTGCGAAAAGGGGACGAAACGTGCCCTCGAAATGGTCCGATTGTGGTAGAACTGGGCCGGGGGCCTCCTCACGGCGCAAGTACTGTTTTCCGCTCGAAGAAATGGCGAAAATAATGCGGGAGGCCCTGCGCCCATTTTTCCGCCAGAAAAGGCCAAAATCCGTGAGCTATAGCACACGGATTGTGGCCAAATTTCGCGTTTCGGGGGCGGCGTGGGATTTTGGGCTGGCGTGGTCGGGTTTGGTGGGAGTCGGTGGCGGGAGAAAACGGAATCCAATTCCGTTTTGGCCAAATTTCGCTCACGGATTTCGCGTTTTGGCCAAATTTCGCGTTTCGGGAGCGCGGCCGGAGTGTGTGTTGTGTGTGCATGAGAGTGTACGACCTGCCTTGGTCGCGAGCATGTGCTGCATTTCGAGCAAGGCACGGAGCCAGCCCGCGGCCAAGGGCAAGGCCGAGGCACGCAGCCACCCCGTGGCCAAGGCCAAGGCACGCGTCCACCCCGCGGCCAAGGCCATGGCACCCAGCCAGCCCGCGGCCAAGGCCTAGGCACGCAGCCAGCCCGCGGCCAAGGCCTTGGCACGGAGCCACCCCGAGGCCAAGGCCAAGGCCATGGCACGCAGCCACCCCCCGGCCAAGGCCAAGGCCGTGTGCTGTAGCTCACGGATCTTGGCCAACTTTCGCGTTTCCGGGGCGGTGCGGGATTTTGGGGTGATGCATTAGATACGTCCGACAGTCGAGCGTTGGAAAAGAGGGGAGCCGATTTCGAGTTCCGAACCTCGTTTTACGGCTGATTTACCTAGGGTGCGGGGGTGCGAAAAGGGGACGAAACGTGCCCGCGAATTGGTCCGATTGTGGTAGAACTGGTCCGGGGGCCTCCTCACGGCGCAAGTACTGTTTTCCGCTCGAAGAAATGGCGAAAATAATGCGGGAGGCCCTGCGCCCATTTTTCCCCTGGAAAAGGCCAAAATCCGTGAGCTATAGCACACTGATTGTGGCCAAATTTCGCGTTTCGGAGGCGGCGTGGGAGTTTGGGCTGGCGGGGTCGGGTTTGGTTGGAGTCGGTGGCGGGAGAAAACGAAATCCAATTCCGAGCTCCGAAACTCGTTTTACGGCCATCTTACCGGCAGCGAACGGGTGCCCAAACGGGTGGGCCCACTCGTCCGATTCAGGCAAAACCGGAGAAAGAAGTGGAAGGTAGGTGTGGATGTCAGTTTTTGGTCCAAGAATACGAAGAAACGGTGAGGACCGTGTGCTCACATTTTGGCCAAGTGCTCGCCCGCGGCCAAGGCCAAGCCATGCAGCCACCCCGCGGGCAACGCCAAGGCACAGGGCCACGCTCGAGCTCCCTATCCTTGCCTCGGGAGCGCGGCCGGAGTGTGTGCTGTGTCTGCGTGAGAGTGTGCGACCTGCCTTGGTCGCGAGCATATGCTGAATTTCGAGAAAGGCATGTAGCCAGCCCGCGGCCAAGGCCAAGGCCGAGGCACGCAGCCACCCCGTGGCCAAGGCCTAGGCACGGGTCCGACCCGCGGCCAAGGCCATGGTAACCAGCCAGCCCGCGGCCAAGGCCTAGGCAATCAGCCACCCCGCGGCCAAGGCCAAGGCCGTGTGCTGTCGCTCACGGATCTTGGCCAACTTTCGCGTTTCCGGGGGGTTGCAGAATTTTGGGCTGATGCATTAGATACGTGCGACAGTCGAACGTCGGAAAAGAGGGGAGTCGATTTCGAGGTCCAAACCTCGTTTTACGGCCGATTTACCGAGGGTGCGGGAGCGCCGCCGGAGTGTGTGTTGTGTGTACGTGAGAGTGTGCGACCTGCCTTGGTCGCGAGCATGTGCTGCATTTCGACCAAGGCACGGAGCCAGCCCGCGGCCAAGGCCAAGGCCGAGCCACGCAGCCACCCCGTGGCCAAGGCCAAGGCATGCGTCCACCATGCGGCCAATGCCATGGCACGCAGCCACCCCGCGGCCAAGGACAAGGCCGTGTGCTGTAGGTCACTGATCTTGTCCAACTTTCGCGTTTCCAGAGCGGTGCGGGATTTTGGGGTGATGCATTAGATACGTACGACAGTCAAGCGTTGGAAAAGAGGGGAGTCGATTTCGGGGTCCGAACCTCGCTTTATGGCCGATTAACCGAACGTGCGGGGGTGCGAAAAGGGGACGAAACGTGCCCGCGAAATTGTCCGATTGTGGTAGAACTGGGCCGGGGCCTCCTCACGGCGCAAGTACTGTTTTCCGCTCGAAGAAATGTGCGAAAATAATGCGGGAGGCCCTGCGCCCATTTTTCCGCCAGAAAAGGCCAAAATCCGTGAGCTATAGCACACGGATTGTGGCCAAATTTCGCGTTTCGGGGGCGGCGTGGGATTTTGGGCTGGCGTGGTCGGGTTTGGTGGCAGTCGGTGGTGGGAGAAAACGGAATCCAATTCCATGCTCCGAAAATCGTTTTACGGCCATCTTACCGGCGGCGAACGGGTGCCCAAACGGGTGGGCCCACTCGTGCGATTCAGGAAAAACCGGAGAAAGAAGTGGAAGGTAGGTGTGGATCTCAGTTTTTGGTCCAAGAATACGAAGAAACGGCGAGGACCGTGTGCTCACATTTTGGCCAAATGCTCGCCCGCGGCCAAGGCCAAGCCACGCATCCACCCCGCGGCCAACGCCAAGGCACAGGGCCACGCTCGAGCTCCCTATCCTTGCCCCGGGAGCGCCGCCCCAGTTTGTGTTGTGTGTGCGCGACGTGCCTTGGTCGCGAGCATGTGCTGCATTTCGAGCAAGGCACGGAGCCAGCCCGCGGCCAAGGGCAAGGCCGAGGCATGCAGCCACCCCATGGAGAAGGCCAAGGCACGCGTCCACCCCGCGGCCAAGGCCATGGCACCCAGCCAGCCCGCGGAAAAGGCCTAGGCACGCAGCCAGCCCGCGGCCAAGGCCTTGGCACACAGCCACCCTGAGGCGAAGGCCAAGGCCATGGCACGCAGCCACCCCGCGGCCAAGGCCAAGGCCATGGCACGCAGCCACCCCGCGGCCAAGGCCCAGGCCATGGCACGCAGCCACCCCGCGGCCAAGGCCAAGGCCGTGTGCTGTACCTCACGGATCTTGGCCAACTTTCGCGTTTCCGGGGCGGTGCGGGATTTTGGGGTGATGCATTAGATACGTGCGACAGTCGAGCGTTGGAAAAGAGGGGAGTCGATTTCGAGGTCCGAACCTCGTTTTACGGCCGTTTTACCGAGGGTACGGGGGTGCAAAAAGAAGACAAAACGTGCCCGCGAATTGGTCCGATTGTGGTAGAACTGGGCCGGGGGCCTCCTCACGGTACAACACACGGCCTTGGCTGCGGGGTGGCTGCGTTCCTAGGCCTTGACCGCGGGTTGGCTGGGTGCCATGGCCTTGGCCTTGGCCACGGGGTGGCTGCGTGCCTTGGCCTTGGCCACGGGGTGGCTGCGTGCCTAGGCCTTGGCCGCGGGGTGGCTGGGTGCCATGGCCTTGGCCTTGGCCGCGGGGTGGCTGCGTGCCTTGGCTCTGGCCGCGGGCTGGCTGTGTGCCTTGCTCGAAATGCAGCACATGCTCGTGACGAAGGCACGTCGCACTCTCTCGCGCACACACAACACAAACTTGGGCCGCGCTCCCGGGGCAAGGATAGGGAGCTCGAGCATGGCCCTGTGCCTTGGCCTTGGCCGCGGGGTGGCCGCGTGCCTTGGCCTTGGCCTTGGCCGCGGGCGAGCGTTTGGCCAAAATGTGAGCACACGGTCCTCGCCGTTGCTTCGTATTCTTGGACCAAAAACTGAGATCCACACCTACCATCCACTTCTTTCTCCGGTTTTGCCTGAATCGGACGAGTTGGCCCACCCGTTTGGGCACCCGTTCTCTGGCGGTAAAATGGCCGTAAAACGAGTTTCGGAGCTCGGAATTGGATTCCGTTTTCTCCCGCCACCGACTCCCACCAAACCCGAACACGCCAGCCAAAAATCCCAAGCCGCCCCCGAAACGCGAAATTTGGCCGCAATCCGTGTGCTATAGCTCACGGATTTTGGCCTTTTCGGGCGGAAAAATGCGAAAGTTGGCCAAGATCCGTGAGCTACAGCACACGGCCTTGGCCGCGGGGTGGCTGCGTGCCTAGGCCATGGCCGCGAGGTGGCTGCGTGCCTAGGCCATGGCCGCGGGGTGGCTGCGTGCCTAGGCCATGGCCGCGGGGTGGCTACATGCCTAGGCCTTGGCCGCGGGCTGGCTGGGTGCCATGGCCATGGCTTTGGCCGCGGGGTGGCTGCGTGCCTTGGCTTTGGCCGCGGGCTAGCTGCGTGCCTTGCTCGAAATGCAGCACATGCTCGCGACCAATGCACGTCGCACACTCTCGCACACACACAACACACACTTGGACCGCGCTCCCGGGGCAAGGATAGGGAGCTCGAGCGTGGCCCTGTGCCTTGGCCTTGGCCGAGGGATGGCCGCCTGCCTAGGCCTTGGCCGCGGGTGAGCATTTGGTAAAAATGTGAGCACACGGTTCTCGCCGTTGCTTCGTATTCTTGGACCAAAAACTGAGATCCAGAGCTACCTTCCACTTCTTTCTTTGGTTTTGCCTGAATCCGACGAGTTGGCCCACCCGTTTGGGATCCCGTTCTCTGGCGGTAAAATGGCTGTAAAACGAGTTTTGGCGCTCGGAATTGGATTCCGTTTTCTCCCACCACAAAGTCCCACCAAACCTGACCACGCCCGGCAAATATCCCACGCCGCCTCCGTAACGCGAAATTTGGCCACAATCCGTGTGCTATAGCTCACGGATTTTGGCCTTTTCCGGGGGAAAAATGGGCGCAGGGCCTCCCGCATTATTTTTGCCATTTCTTCGAGCAGAAAACAGTACTTGCGCCGTGAGGAGGCCCCCGGACCAGTTCTACCACAATCGGACCAATTCGCGGGCACGTTTCGTCCCCTTTTCGCATCCCCGCACCCTCGGTAAATCAGCCGTAAAACGAGGTTCGGAACTCGAAATCGGCTCCCCTCTTGGGCACGGGGTGGCTGCGTGCCTTGGCCTTGGCCGCAGGCTGGCTGCGTGACTTCCTCGAAATGCAGCACCTGCGCGCGACCAAGGCACGTCGCACACTCTCGCGCACACACAACACACACTTGGGCCGTGCTCCCGGGCCAAGGATAGGGAGCTCGAGCGTGGCCCTGTGCCTTGGCCTTGGCCGCGGGGTGGCCGCGTGCCTTGGCCTTGGCCTTGGCCGCGGGCGATCATTTGGCCAAAATGTGAGCTCACGGTCCTCGCCGTTGCTTCATATTCTTGGACAAAAAACTGAGATCCACACCTACCTTCCACTTCTTTCTCCGGTTTTGCCTGAATCCGACGAGTTGGCCCACCCGTTTGGGCACCCGTTCTTTGGTGGCAAAATGGCCGTAAAACGAGTTTCGGAGGTCGGAATTGGATTCCGTTTTCTCCTGCCACCGACTCCCACCATACCCGACCACGCCCGCCAAAAATCCCACGCCGCCCCCGTAACGCGATCCATGTGCAATAGCTCACGGATTTTGGCCCTTTCAGGCAGAAAAATGGGCGCAGGGCCTCGCGCATTATTTTCGCCATTTCTTCGAGAGGAAAACAGTACTAGCACCGTGAGGAGGCCCCCGGCCCAGTTCTACCAAAACAGGACCAATTTGCGGGCACGTTTCATCCGCTTTTCGCACCCCCGCACGTTCGGAAAATCAGACGTAAAACGAGGTTCGGACCTCGGAATCGACTCCCGTCTTCTCCGACATTCGACTGTCGCACGTATCTAATGCATCACCCCAAAATACGCCCCGCCCCGTGTCAAAGGAAGTAGCTAATTCTATGGCTAATTCTATGCCTAGATTCTATTCATATATGTCTATACAGCTGTAACAACTGTCCTTATGATTATAAATCGCTTATATTTTCCCTTTTTAGGATATACTAGCTGTAGGTTATTTTAGGCAGATATGTATATGGTAGTTTAGCTATGATTAGGACTAAACATAAGCTTGTATCCATAATATATAATGGGAATTCTCCTCCAAGAGGAAGGACAACTTTTTGCTCAAAATTCTCTGAGTTTATCATGGTATCAGAGCCCAGATTCTGAATTCTCTTCTTCCTAGTTCAGTCACTTGTTCTTAGTTATTTTTTTTTTTTGATCAAGTTATCTTACCCTCATGTCTTCAGACAAGTATGATGCCTTCTTGATTCGTTTTAATGGCACAAACTACTCAGCTTGGGCATTTCATTTCGAGATATTTGTCAAAGGGAAAAATCTATGGGGACATATTGATGGTAGGAAACCTGCCCCTGACAAAGACGAAGACAAGGATGGGTACGCCCAGTGGGAAGTCAAGGATGCTCAAATCATGGCATGGATTCTAGGATCTGTGGAATCCAACTTCATCTTGAATCTTCGACCATTTAAAACCGCAACAGAAATGTGGAATCATCTGAAGAAGCTCTATAGTCGCCACAACACAGCTCGCCGATTTCAGCTTGAACATGAGCTAGCTAGTCTCCAACAGGGCAGTCTCTCTATTTCTGATTTTTATTCTAACTTTATGAATCTTTGGGCTGAATATACTGATATAATCTATGCTACCTTACCTCCCGAAGGTCTTAGTTCTGTTCAATCTGTACATGAAACTACTAAGAGGGACCAATTTCTGATGAAACTGAGATCTGAATTTGAAAGCACCAGGTCCAATCTTATGAACCGAGAATCTGTACCTTCCTTAGATACATGCCTTAATGACTTATTTCGTGAGGAGCAACGACTTCTCACTCAAAACACCATAGAACAACATAAATCCACTTCTGTTCCTATGGCTTATGCAGCTCAAGGCAAGCCAAAAGGTAGGGACATGAGTACTATTCAATGTTTTTGTTGCAAAGGATTTGGACATTACGCTTCAAATTGTTCAAAAAAATTCTGCAACTACTGCAAAAAAGATGGCCATATCATCAAGGAATGCCCTACTCGACCCCCCAAGAAATCTGAAACAGCATATGCTGCCTCAATTGGTTCCTCTAGTGCTGGTAGTTCTGTGGATACAGTAAATCTGACACAAAATGCTTCTACTCCTATTCAATCTGTGACCCCAGAAATGATTCAACAAATGATCATTAATGCATTCTCCGCATTAGGAATCTCAGGTAAATCACTCTCTACATCATCTCCTTGGTACTTTGATTCTGGGGCTTCCCATCACATGACAAACAACACTAAATTCCTCACCAATGTAAGTAAATACCCTGGAAATCTAAAAATTCATACAGCTGATGGCAACTCTTTACCTATCACAGCCACTGGTGATGTTTCTTCTTCTATAACCAATGTTTTTGTCTCTCCTGGTCTTACCACTAATCTTGTTTCAGTCGGTCAGTTGGTTGACAATAATTGTAAAGTAGAATTCTCTAAATCTGGTTGTGTTGTGCAGGATCAGCAGTCAGGGAAGATGATCGCCAGGGGGCCTAAAATAGGACGTCTTTTTCCTTTCCAATTTCCTGAGTCTCCATGTTTCTCGTTGCCCATCGCTACTTGTAATTTTACTCATGTTGATTATCGAGCATGGCATAAACGTCTAGGACACCCAAACTCTAATGTACTTCATGCTTTGCTAAATTCTGGTTTACTTGGAAATAAAAGTTCTCCATCTCTTAGTGCTGTTCAATTTGATTGCAATTCTTGTAAGCTTGGAAAAAGTAAAATTCTGCCATTTCCTACTCACACACCAAATGTTGTCAAGCCTTTTGATTTGATACATAGTGATGTGTGGGGTATAACGCCTGTTACATCTCATGCTAATTACAAGTACTTTGTCACTTTTATTGATGACTATAGTCGCTTCACATGGATTTATTTTCTGCATTCTAAAGATGAAGTGTTTTCTGTTTTTAAGCTTTTTCACGCACATATTAAGACTCAATTTTCTGCTAATATCAAAATTCTTCGCTCTGATAATGGGGGTGAATATATGTCTCATTTATTTCAAGAATTTTTGCACAACAATGGCATAATTTCTCAAAGGTCTTGTCCTTCAACCCCCCAACAAAATGGGGTGGCTGAAAGAAAAAACCGTCACCTTCTCGATATTGTCCGTACTCTTCTATTAGAGTCATTTGTACCCTCTAATTTTTGGTGTGAAGCTCTCTCCACTGCTGTATATCTCATCAACAGATTGCCCTCTCCCTCCTTGGACAATATTTCTCCTTTCTTTCGATTATTTGGCCATAAACCAACTTATTCTCATCTTCGTACCTTCGGTTGTGTGTGCTATGTTCATCTTCCTCCACACGAACGCACAAAACTCACAGCTCAAGCAGTGAAATGTGCTTTTCTAGGATACTCTATGCACCAAAAAGGTTTTCTTTGTTATGATCCCAATCTACGTCGTATAAGGGTTTCTCGCAATGTGATTTTCTTTGAAAATCAGAATTTCTTTTCTGCACAAAACGATGATCTTTCTCCTTCATATTCTATTTTGCCAAAGTTTACTAACTCTTCTGCAGATTCAGTACCTTCTAAACCTCTCATAGTCTATCAGCGACGCAAAAATTCAGTAGCTCTCGGGCCCCCTCCAGCTCATTTCCTAAATGCTGATTCAGTTTCAGCAACTGTTCCTGAACCTCTCAGACATAGTACTCGGATTCGTAGACCACCAGCTAGGTATGGTTTCCCCTCTCCTTTATCTTTGACAGCCACTTTGTCTTCTATTTCTATTCCTTCATCATATAAACAAGCCATGGAGCATGAATGTTGGCGAAAAGCTATTGAAACAGAACTTCTTGCACTTGAAGAAAACCAGACTTGGGATGTTGTTCTATGTCCTCCATCTGTGAAACCCCTTGGTAGTAAATTTGTGTTCTCTATCAAACTGCGTTCTGATGGATCCATAGATCGTTACAAGGCTCGGTTGGTGGTTCTTGGCAACAAGCAAGAATATGGGTTAGACTACGACGAGACCTTCGCACCGGTAGCCAAAATGACCACTGTTCGAATAATACTCGCCCTTGCTGCCTCACAATCATGGTCTTTACATCAAATGGATGTAAAGAACGCTTTCTTACATGGTGATCTTAAGGAGGAAGTTTATATGAAACTTCCCTATGGTATGACTACTTCCTCGCCTAATGATGTTTGCAAACTAAAACGTTCTTTGTATGGATTGAAGCAGGCACCGCGAGTATGGTTTGAGAAGTTTCGATCAACTCTCCTCAGCTCTTCATTCACTCAAAGTCAGTATGACTCCTCTCTTTTTCTCCAGCAGACATCTAAGGGCATAGTTGTTCTCCTTGTTTATGTGGACGACATTGTTATCACTGGTTCTGATCAAGAGGCAATTTCTAAACTTCAGAATTTGTTGCACTCCACTTTTCACATGAAAGACCTAGGTCAACTCACATATTTTTTGGGGTTAGAGGTGCATCATCAGCCTCAAGGTATTTTCTTGAATCAGCACAAGTATATTCAAGATTTGGTTCAATTAGCTGGTCTTATGGACACAAATTCAGTTGACACTCCAATGGAACTTAATGTGAAATATCGAAGAGATGAAGGGGAACTACTTCAAGATCCTACTTTATATCGGAAGCTGGTTGGTAGTCTTATCTATCTAACTATCACCCGCCCAGACATTTCTTATGCTGTCCACACTGTCAGCAGGTTCATGCAAGCCCCTCGACATTTCCATCTATCCGCAGTCCGCCGCATCATTAGATATATTCTTGGAACTCCTCGTCGTGGTTTATTCTTTCCTGCTGGTTCTTCACTCCAACTACAAGCTTACAGTGACGCAGATTGGGCTGGCTGCCCAGACACAAGAAAATCTACTATGGGATGGTGCATGTTTCTTGGTGATGCTCTTATCTCTTGGAAATGCAAAAAGCAAGACTCAGTCTCGAAATCATCTACTGAGGCAGAATACCGCGCCATGTCTGCAGCATGCTCCGAGATCATTTGGCTGCGTGGCCTCTTAACAGAGCTTGGTTTCTCACAAAATCAACCTACTTCCCTATATGCTGACAACACTAGTGCCATCCAAATTGCTGCCAATCCTGTCTACCACGAACGCACAAAACACATAGAGGTTGACTGTCACTCTATTCGAGAGGCCTATGACCACCAAGTTATCACCCTCCCACATATCTCCACCACTCTACAGATTGCGGATATCTTCACCAAAACCTTGACACGTCAGCGACATAACTTTCTTGTTAGCAAATTGATGCTTGTAGATCTACCAGCATCAATTTGAGGGAGGATGTCAAAGGAAGTAGCTAATTCTATGGCTAATTCTATGCCTAGATTCTATTCATATATGTCTATACAGCTGTAACAACTGTCCTTATGATTATAAATCGCTTATATTTTCCTTTTTTAGGATATACTAGCTGTAGGTTATTTTAGGCAGATATGTATATGGTAGTTTAGCTATGATTAGGACTAAACATAAGCTTGTATCCATAATATATAATGGGAATTCTCCTTTTCGCACCCCCGCACGTTCGGTAAATCGGCCATAAAATGAGATTCGGACCTCGGAATCGACTCCTGTCTTCTCCGACGTTCGACTGTCGCACGTATCTAATGCATCACCCCAAAATCCCGCACCGCCCCGGAAAGGCGAAAGTTGGCCAAGATCCGTGAGCTACAGCACACGGCCTTGGCCGCGGGGTGGCTGCGTGCCTAGGCCTTGTCAGCGGCGTGGCTGGGTGCCATGGCCTTGGCCTTCGCCACGGGGTGGCTGCGTGCCTTGGCCTTGGCCGCGGGCTGGCTGCGTGCCTTGCTACAAATGCAGCACATGCTCGCGACCAAGGCACGTCGCACACTCTCGCGCACACACAATACACACTTGGGCCGCGCTCCCGGGGCAAGGATGGGGAGCTCGAGCATGGCCCTGTGCCTTGGCCTTGGCCGCGGGGTGGCTGCGTGCCTTGGCCTTGGCCTTGGCCGTGGGCGAGCATTTTTCCAAAATGTGAGCACACGGTCCTCGCCGCAGCCAGTATTCTTGGACCAAAAACTGAGATCCACACCTACCGTCCACTTCTTTCTCCGGTTTTACCTGAATCGGACGAGTTGGCCCACCCGTTTGGGCACCCGTTCTCTGTCGGTAAAATGGCCGTAAAACGAGTTTCGGAACTCGGAATTGGATTCCGTTTTCTCCCGCCACCGACTCCCACCAAACCCGACCACGCCAGCCAAAAATCCCACGCCGCCCCCGAAACGCGAAATTTGGCCGCAATCCGTCCGCTATAGCTCATGGATTTTGGCCTTTTCGGGCAGAAAAATGGGCGCAGGGCCAACTGCATTATTTTCGCCATTTCTTCGAGCCCAAATCAGTACTAGCACCGTGAGCAGGCCCCCGGCCCAGTTCTACCACAACCGGACCAATTCGCGGGCACGTTTCATCCCCTTTTCGCACCCCCGCACGTTTGGGAAATCGGCCGTAAAACGAGGTTCGGACCTCAGAATCGACTCCCGTCTTCTCCGACGTTCGACTGCCGAACGTATCTAATGCATCACCCAAAATCCCGTACTGCCCCGGAAACGCGAAAGTTAGCCAAGATCCGTGGGCTACAGCACACCGCCTTGGCCGCGGGATGGCTGCGTGCCTAGGCCTTAGCCGCGGGGTGGCCGGGTGCCATGGCCTTGGCCTTGGGCGCGGGCTGGCTGCGTGCCATGCTCGAAATGCAGCACATGCTCGCGACCAAGGCACGTCGCACACTCTCGCGCACACACAATACACACTTGGGCCGCGCTCCCGGGGCAAGGATAGGGAGCTTGAGCGTGGCCCTGTGCCTTGGCCTTGGCTGCGGGTGAGCATTTTGCCAAAATGTGAGCACACGGTCCTCGCCGTTGCTTCGTATTCTTGGACCAAAAACTGAGATCCACACCTACCTTCCACTTCTTTCTCCGGTTTTGCCTGAATCGGACGAGTTGGCCCACCCGTTTGGGAACCCGTTCTCTGGCGGCAAAATGGCCGTAAAAAGAGTTTCGGAGCTCGGAATTGGATTCCGTTTTCTCCCGCCACCGACTCCCACCAAACCCGATCACGCCAGCCAAAAATTCCACGCCGCCCCTGAAGCACGAAATTTGGCCGCAATCAGTGTGCTATAGCTCACGGATTTCGGCCTTTTCGGGTGGAAAAATGCGCGCAGGGCCTCCCGCATTATTTTCGCTATTTCTTCGAGCGGAAAATGGTACTTGCGCCGTGAGGAGGCCCCTGGCCCAGTTCTACCACAATCGGACCAATTCGAGGGAACGTTTCGTCCCCTTTTTGCACCCCCGCACCCTCGGTAAATCGGCCGTAAAACGAGGTTCGGACCTCGAAATTGACTCCCCTCTTTTCCGACGTTCGACTGTCGCACATATCTAATGCATCACCCCAAAATCTGGCACCGCCCCGGAAACGCGAAAGTTGGCCAAGATCCGTGAGCTACAGCACACGCCCTTGGCCTTGGCCGCGGGGTGGTTGCATGCCATGGCCTTGGCCGCGGGCTGGCTGGGTGCCATGGCCATGGCCGCGGGGTGGACGCGTGCCTTGGCCTTGGCCACGGGGTGGCTGCGTGCCTCGGCCTTGGCCTTGGCCGCGGGCTGGCTCCTTGCCTTGCTCGAAATGCAGCACATGCTCGCGACTAAGGCAGGTCGCACACTCTCACGCACACACAACACACACTCCGGCCGTGCTCCCGAGGCAAGGATAGGGAGCTCGAGCGTGGCCCTGTGCCTTGGCGTTGGCCGCGGGGTGGCTGCATGGCTTGGCCTTAGCCGCGGGCGAGCATTTTGCCAAAATGTGAGCACACGGTCCTCGCCGTTTCTTCGTATTCTTGGGCCAAAAACTGAGATCCACACCTACCTTCCACTTCTTTCTCCGGTTTTGCCTGAATCGGACGAGTTGGCCCACCCGTTTGGGCACCCGTTCGCTGCCGGTAAGATGGCCGTAAAATGAGTTTCGGAGCTCGGAATTGGATTCCATTTTCTCCCGCTACCGACTCCCATCAAACCCGACGACGCCAGCCCAAAATCCCATGCCGCCCCCGAAACGCGAAATTTGGCCACAATCCGTGTGCTATAGCTCACGGATTTTGGCCTTTTCCGGGGGAAAAATGGGTGCAGGGCCTCCCGCATTATTTTCGCCGTTTCTTCGAGTGGAAACCAGTACTTGCACCGTGAGGAGGCCCCCGGCCCAGTACTACCACAATCGGACCAATTCGTGGGCACGTTTCGTCCCCTTTTTGCACCCCCGCATGCTCGGTAAATCGGCCGTAAAACGATGTTCGGACCTCGAAATCGACTCCCCTCTTTTCCAACGCTCGACTGTCGCACGTATCTAATGCATCACCCCAAAATCTGGCACCGCCCCGGAAATGCGAAAGTTGGCCAAGATCCGTGAGCTACAGCACACGCCCTTGGCCTTGGCCGCGGGGTGGTTGCATGCCATGGCCTTGGCCGCGGGCTCGCTGGGTGCCATGGCCATGGCCGCGGGGTGGACGCGTGCCTTGGCCTTGGCCACGGGGTGGCTGCGTGCCTCGGCCTTGGCCTTGGCCGCGGGCTGGCTCCTTGCCTTGCTCGAAATGCAGCACATGCTCGCGACTAAGGCAGGTCGCACACTCTCACGCACACACAACACACACTCCGGCCGTGCTCCCGAGGCAAGGATAGGGAGCTCGAGCGTGGCCCTGTGCCTTGGCGTTGGCCGCGGGGTGGCTGCATGGCTTGGCCTTAGCCGCGGGCGAGCATTTTGCCAAAATGTGAGCACACGGTCCTCGCCGTTTCTTCGTATTCTTGGGCCAAAAACTGAGATCCACACCTACCTTCCACTTCTTTCTCCGGTTTTGCCTGAATCGGACGAGTTGGCCCACCCGTTTGGGCACCCGTTCGCTGCCGGTAAGATGGCCGTAAAATGAGTTTCGGAGCTCGGAATTGGATTCCGTTTTCTCCCGCCACCGACTCCCATCAAACCCGACGACGCCAGCCCAAAATCCCATGCCGCCCCCGAAACGCGAAATTTGGCGACAATCCGTGTGCTATAGCTCACGGATTTTGGCCTTTTCCGGGGGAAAAATGGGTGCAGGGCCTCCCGCATTATTTTCGCCGTTTCTTCGAGCGGAAACCAGTACTTGCACCGTGAGGAGGCCCCCGGCCCAGTACTACCACAATCGGACCAATTCGTGGGCACGTTTCGTCCCCTTTTTGCACCCCCGCATGCTCGGTAAATCGGCCGTAAAACGATGTTCGGACCTCGAAATCGACTCCCCTCTTTTCCAACGCTCGACTGTCGCACGTATCTAATGCATCACCCCAAAATCTGGCACCGCCCCGGAAACGCGAAAGTTGGCCAAGATCCGTGAGCTACAGCACACGCCCTTGGCCTTGGCCGCGGGGTGGTTGCATGCCATGGCCTTGGCCGCGGGCTCGCTGGGTGCCATGGCCATGGCCGCGGGGTGGACGCGTGCCTTGGCCTTGGCCACGGGGTGGCTGCGTGCCTCGGCCTTGGCCTTGGCCGCGGGCTGGCTCCTTGCCTTGCTCGAAATGCAGCACATGCTCGCGACTAAGGCAGGTCGCACACTCTCACGCACACACAACACACACTCCGGCTGTGCTCCCGAGGCAAGGATAGGGAGCTCGAGCGTGGCCCTGTGCCTTGGCGTTGGCCGCTGGGTGGCTGTGTGGCTTGGCTTTGGCCGCGGGCGAGCATTTGGTCAAAATGTGAGCACACGGTCCTCGCCGTTTCTTCGTATTCTTGGGCCAAAAACTGAGATCCACACCTACCTTCCACTTCTTTCTCCGGTTTTGCCTGAATTGGACGAGTTGGCCCACCCGTTTCGGCACCCGTTCGCTGCCGGTAAGATGGCCGTAAAACGAGTTTCGGAGCTCGGAATTGGATTCCGTTTTCTCCCGCCACCGACTCCCACCAAACCCGACGATGCCCGCCAAAAATCCCACGCCGCCCCCGAAACGCGAAATTTGGCCACAATCCGTGTGCTATAGGTCACGGATTTTGGCCTTTTCCGGCGGAAAAATGGGAGCAGGGCTCCCGCATTATTTTTGCCATTTCTTCGAGCGGAAAGCAGTACTTGCGCCGTGAGGAGGCCCCCGGCCCAGTTCTACCACAATCGGACCAATTCGAGGGCACGTTTCATCTCCTTTTCGCACCCCCGCACCCTCGGTAAATCGGCCTTAAAACGAGGTTCGGACCTCGAAATCGACTCCCCTCTTTTTCCATGTTCGACTGTCACACGTATCTAATGCATCACCCCAAAATCCCGCACCGCCCCGGAAACGCGAAAGTTGGCCAAGATCCGTGAGCCACAGCACACGGCCTTGGCCTTGGCCGCGGGGTGGCTGCGGGCCATGGCCTCGGGGTGGCTGCGTGCCATGGCCTTGGCCTTGGCCACCGGGTGGCTGTGTGCCAAGGCCTTGGCCGCGGGCTGGCCGGGTGCCATGGCCTTGGCCGCGGGGTGGCTGCGGGCCATGGCCTCGGGGTGGCTGCGTGCCATGGCCTTGGCCTTGGCCACCGGGTGGCTGTGTGCCAAGGCCTTGGCCGCGGGCTGGCCGGGTGCCATGGCCTTGGCCGCGGGCTGGCTGGGTGCCATGGCCATGGCCGCGGGGTGGACGCGTACCTCGGCCTTGGCCTCGGGCCGGCTCCGTGCCTCGGCCTCGGCCGCGGGCTGGCTCCGTGCCTTGCTCGAAATGCAGCACATGCTCGCGACCAAGGCAGGTCGCACACTCTCACGCACACGCAACACACACTCCGGCCGCGCTCCCGAGGCAAGGATAGGGAACTCGAGCGTGGCCCTGTGCCTTGGCGTTGGCCGCGGGGTGGCATTGTGGCTTGGCTTTGGACGCGGTCGAGCATTTGGCGAAAATGTGAGCTCACGGTCCTCGCCGTTTCTTCGTATTCTTGGACCAAAAACTGAGATCCACACCTACCTTCCACTTCTTTCTCCGGTTTTCCCTGAATCGCACGAGTGGGCCCACCCGTTTGGGCAACCGTTCGCTGCCGGTAAGATGGCCGTAAAACGAGTTTCGGAGCTCGGAATTGGATTCTGTTTTCTCCTGCCACCGACTCCCACCAAACCCGACGACGCCAGCCCAAAATCCCACGCCGCCCCCGAAACGCGAAAAATGGGCGCAGGGCCTCCCGCATTATTTTTGCCATTTCTTCAAGCGGAAACCAGTACTTGCGCCGTGAGGAGGCCCCCGGCCCAGTTCTACCACAATCGGACCAATTCGAGGGCACGTTTCATCCCCTTTTCGCACCCCCGCACCCCCGGTAAATCGGCCGTAAAACGAGGTTCGGACCTCGAAATCGGCTCCCCTCTTTTCTGACGCTCGACTGTCGCAAGTATCTAATGCATCACCCCAAAATACCGCACTGCCCCGGAAACGCGAAAGTTGGCCAAGATCCGTGAGTGACAGCACACGGGCTTGGCCTTGGCCGCGGGGTGGCTGGGTGCCATGGCGTTGGCCTTGGCCACCGGGTGGCTCTGTGCCATGGCCATGGCGGCGGGGTGGCTGTGTCCATAGGCCTTGGCTGCGGGGTGGCTGGGTCGATGGCCTTGGCCGCGGGGTGGACGCGTGCCTTGGCCTTGGCCACGGGGTGGCTGCGTGCCTCGGCCTTGGCCTTGGCCGCGGACTGGCTCCTTGCCTTGCTCGAAATGCAGCACATGCTCGCGACTACGGCAGGTCGCACACTCTCACGCACACACAACACACACTCCAGCCGCGCTCCCGAGGCAAGGATAGGGAGCTCGAGCGTGGCCCTGTGCCTTGGCATTGGCCGCTGGGTGGCTGTGTGGCTTGGCTTTGGCCGTGGGCGAGCATTTGGCCAAAATGTGAGCACACGGTCCTCGCCGTTTCTTCGTATTCTTGGGCCAAAAACTGAGATCCACACCTACCTTCCACTTCTTTCTCCGGTTTTACCTGAATCGGACGAGTTGGCCCACCCGTTTCGGCACCCGTTCGCTGCCGGTAAGATGGCCGTAAAACGAGTTTCGGAGCTCGGAACTGGATTCCGTTTTCTCCCGCCACCGACTCCCACCAAACCCGACGATGCCAGCCCAAAATCCCACGCCGCCCCCGAAACGCGAAATTTTGGCCACAATCCGTGTGCTATAGCTCACGGATTTTGGCCTTTTCTGGCGGAAAAATGGGCGCAGGGCCCCCCGCATTATTTTTGCCATTTCTTCGAGTGGAAAGCAGTACTTGCACCGTGAGGAGGCCCCCGGCCCAGTTCTACCACAATCGGACCAATTCGAGGGCACGTTTCGTCCCCTTTTCGCACCCCCGCACCCTCGGTAAATCGGCCTTAAAACGAGGTTCGGACCTCGAAATCGACTCCCCTCTTTTTCCATGTTCGACTGTCACACGTATCTAATGCATCACCCCAAAACCCCGCACCGCCCCGGAAACGCAAAAATTAGCCAAGATCCGTGAGCGACAGCACACGGCCTTGGCCTTGCCCGCGGGGTGGCTGCGGGCCATGGCCTCGGGGTGGCTGCATGCCATGGCCTTGGCCTTGGCTACCGGGTGGCTGTGTGCCAAGGCCTTGGCCACGGGCGGGCTGGGTGCCATGGCCTTGGCCATGGGCTGGCTGGGTGCCATGGCCATGGCCGCGGGGTGGACGCGTGCCTCGGCCTTGGCCTCGGGCCGGCTCCGTGCCTTGGCCTTGGCCGCGGGCTGCCTCCGTCCCCTACTCGAAATGCAGCACATGCTCGCGACCAAGGCAGGTCGCACACTCTCACACACACACAACACACACTCGGGCCGCGCTCCCGAGGCAAGGATAGGGAGCTCGAACGTGGCCCTGTGCCTTGGCGTTGGCCGCGGGGTGGCTGCGTGGTTGGCCTTGGCCGCGGGCGAGCATTTGGCCAAAATGTGAGCACACGGTCCTCGCCGTTTCATTGTATTCTTGGACCAAGAACTGAGATCCACACCTACCTTCCACTTCTTTCTCCGGTTTTGCCTGAATCGGACGAGTTGGCCCACCCGTTTGGGCACCCGTTCGCTGCCGGTCAGATGGCCGTAAAACGAGTTTCGGAGCTTGGAATTGGATTCCGTTTTCTCCCGCCACCGACTCCCACCAAACCCGACGACGCCAGACCAAAATCCCATCCCGCCCCCGAAACGCAAAATTT
Organism: Luvunga scandens; assembly: GCA_030449905.1. NCBI lineage: Eukaryota > Viridiplantae > Streptophyta > Magnoliopsida > Sapindales > Rutaceae > Luvunga > Luvunga scandens. Next base: position 66,859 of record JASUUG010000755.1, on the reverse strand, counting down.
GGCCACAATCCGTGTGCCATAGCTCACGGATTTTGGCCTTTTCCGGGGGAAAACTGGGCACAAGGCCTCCCGCATTATTTTCGCCATTTCTTCGAGCAGAAAACAGTACTTGCGCCGTGAGGAGGCCCCCGGCCGAGTACTACCACAATCGGACCAATTCGCGGGCACGTTTTGTCCCCTTTTCGCACCCCCGCACCCTCGGTAAATCGGCCGTAAAACGAGGTTCGGACCTTGAAATCGACTCCCCTCTTTTCCAACGCTCGACTGTCGCACGTATCTAATGCATCACCCCAAAATCCCGCACCGCCCCTGAAACGCGAAAGTTGGCCAAGATCCGTGAGCTACAGCACACGCCCTTGGCCTTGGCCGCGGGGTGGCTGCGTGCCTAGGCCTTGGCCGCGGGGTGGCTGGGTGCCATGGCCTTGGCCTTGGCCGCGGGGTGGCTGGGTGCCATGGCCTTGGCCTTGGCCACTGGGTGGCTGTGTGCCAAGGCCTTGGCCACGGGCTGGCTGGGTGCCATGGCCTTGGCCGCAGGCTGGCTGGGTGCCATGGCCTTGGCCGCAGGCTGGCTGGGTGCCATGGCCTTGGCCGCGGGGTGGACGCGTGCCTTGGCCTTGGCCACGGGGTGGCTGCGTGCCTCGGCCTCGGCCTTGGCCGCGGGCTGGCTACGTGCCTTTCTCGAAATGCAGCATATGCTCGCGAGAAAGGCAGGTCGCGCACTCTGACGCACACACAACACACTCCGGCCGCTCTCCCGAGGCAAGGATAGGGAGCTCGAGCGTGGACCTGTGCCTTGGCGTTGGCCGTGGGGTGGCTGCGTGGTTTCGCCTTGGCTGCGGGGTGGACGCGTGCCTTGGCCTTGACCACGGGGTGGCTGCGTGCCTCGGCCTTGGCCTTGGCCGCGGGCTGCCTCCGTCCCTTGCTCGAAATGCAGCACGAGCTCGCGACCAAGGCAGGTCGCACACTCTCACGCACACACAACACACTCCGGCCGTGCTCCCGAGGCAAGGATAAGGAGCTCGAGCGTGGCCCTGTGCCTTGGCGTTGGCCGCGGGGTGGCTGCGTGGCTTGGCCTTGGCCGCGGGCGAGCATTTGGCCAAAATGTGAGCACACGGTCCTCGCCGTTTCTTCGTATTCTTGGACCAAAAACTGAGATCCACACCTACCTTCCACTTCTTTCTCCGGTTTTGCCTGAATCGGACGAGTGGGCCCACCCGTTTGGGCACCCGTTCGCTGCCGGTAAGATGGCGGTAAAACGAGTTTCGGAGTTCGGAATTGGATTTTGGGCTTGCTTCGTCGGTTTTGGTGGGAGTCGGTGGCGGGAGAAAACGGAATCCAATTCCAAGCTCCGAAACTCATTTTACAGCCATTTTACCGCCAGAGAACGGGTGCCCAAACGGGTGGGCCAACTCGTCGGATTCAGGTTAAACCGGAGAAAGAAGTGGAAGGTAGGTGTGGATCTCAGTTTTTGGTCCAAGAATACGAAGCAACGGTGAGGACCGTGTGCTCACATTTTGGCCAAAATCTCGCCTGCGGCCAAGGCACGCCGCCACCCCGCGGCCAAGGCCAAGCCTCAGGGCCACGCTCGAGCTCCCTATCCTTGCCCCGGGAGCACGGCCCAAGTGTGTGTTGTGTGTGTGCGAGAGTGTGCGACGTGCTTTGGTCGCGAGCATGTGCTGCATTCCGAGCAAGGCACGCAGCCAGCCCGCGGCCAAGGCCAAGGCACGCAGCCAGCCCGCGGCCAAGGCCAAGGCACGCAGCCAGCCCGCGGACAAGGCCAAGGCACGCAGCCACCCCATGGCCAAGGCCAAGGCCATGGCACCCAGCCACCCCACGGACAAGGCTTAGGTACGCAGCCACCCCGCGGCCAAGGCCAAGGCCATGGCACCCAGCCACCCCGCGGCCAAGGCCTAGGCACGTAGCCACCCCGTGCCCAAGGCCAAGGCCATGGCACCCAGCCACGCCGCGGCCAAGGCCAAGGCACGCAGCCACCCCGCGGCCAAGGCCAAGGCCATGGCACCCAGCCACCCCGCGGCCAAGGCCTAGGCACGCAGCCACCACGTGGCCAAGGCCATGGCACCCAGCCACCCCGCGGCTAACGCCAAGGCACAGGGCCACGCTCGAGCTCCCTATCCTTGCCCCAGCAGCGCGGTTCAAGTGTGTGTTGTGTGTGTGCGAGAGTGTGCGACGTGCCTCGGTCGCGAGCATGTGCTGCATTTCGAGCAAGGCACGCAGCCAGCCCGCGGCCAAAGCCAAGGCCATGGCACGCAGCCACCCCGCGGCCAAAGCCAAGGCCATGGCACGCAGCCACCCCGCGGCCAAGGCCTAGGCACGCAGCCACCCCGCGGCCATGGACTAGGCACGCAGCCATCCCGCGGCCATGGCCTAGGCACGCAGCCACCCCGCGGCCAAGGCAATGAGCTACTTGGCCAACTTTCGCATTTTTCCGCCCGAAAAGGCCAAAATCCGTGAGCTATAGCACACGGATTGCGGCCAAATTTCGCGTTTCGGAGGCGGCGTGGGATTTTTCGCTGGCGTGGTCGGGTTTGCTGGGAGTCGGTCGCGGGAGAAAACAGAATCCAATTCCGAGCTCCGTAACTCGTTTTACGGCCATTTTACTGCCAGAGAACGGGTGCCCAAACGGGTGGGTCAACTCGTCCGATTCAGGCAAAACCGGAGAAAGAAGTAGAAGCTAGGTGTGGATCGCAGTTTTTGGTCCAAGAATACGAAGCAATGGCATGGACCGTGTGCTCACATTTTGGCAAAATGCTCGCCCGCGGCCAAGGCCAAAGCCAAGCCACGCGGCCACCTCGCGGCCAAGGCCAAGGCACAGGGCCACGCTCCAGCTCCCTATCCTTGCCCCGGGAGTGCGGCCCAAGTGTGTGTTGTGTGTGCGCGAGAGTGTGCAACGTGCCTTGGTCGCGAGCATGTGCTGCATTTCGAGCAAGGCACCCAGCCACCCCGCGGCCAAGGCCTAGCCACGCAGCCACCCCGTGGCCAAGGCCAAGGCCATGGCACCCAGCCACCCCGCGGCCAAGGCCTAGGCATGCAGCCACCCCATGGCCAAGGCCAAGGCACGCAGCCACCCCGCGGCCAAGGCCAAGCCCATGGCACCGAGCCACCCCGCGGCCAAGGCCAAGGCACGCAGCCACCCCGTTGCCAAGGCCAAGGCACGCAGCCACCCCGTGGCCAAGGCCAAGGCCATGGCATCCAGCCACGCCGCTGCCAAGGCCTAGGCATGCAGCCACCCCGCGGCCAAGGGCGTGTGCTGTAGCTCACGGATCTTGGCAAACTTTCGCGTTTCCGGGGCAGTGCGGGATTTTGGGGTGTTGCATTAGATACGTGCAACAGTCGAACGTCGGAGAAGACGGGAGTCGATTCCGAGGTCCGAACCTCCTTTTACGGCGGATTTACCGAACGTGCGGGGGTGCGAAAAGGGGACGAAATGTGCCCGCGAATTGGTCCGGTTGTTGTAGAACTGGGCGGGAGAAAACGGAATCCAATTCACGGCTCGAACTAGTTTAACTGTTTTACTGCCAGAGAAATGGGTTCCCAAATACGGGTGAGGCCAGCTCATTTTTCCATTCAGGCAAAACCGGAGAAAGAAGTGGAAGGTAGGTGTGGATCTCAGTTTTTGGTCCAAGAATACGGCGTGGGATTTTTGACCATGTGCTCACATTTTGGCCAAATGCTCGCCCGGAGAAAAGGAACGCCACCACCCGCGGCCAAGGCCCTGTGCTGTAGCTCACGGACCTTGGCCAACTTTGGATTCAGGGTGGGGCGGAAAGATTTTGGGGTAATGCATTAGATACGTGGAGTCGAACGTCGGAGAAGACGGGAGTCGATTCCGAGGTCCGAACCTTTTTACGCCTGATTTACAAGAATAATGGGGTGCGAGGACCGTGTGCTCACATTTTGGGCAAATGCTCGCCCGCAGCCAAGGCCCGCGGCCACCCCGCGGCCAAGGCCAAGGCACAGGGCCACGCTCGAGCTCCCTATCCTTGCCCCGGCAGCGCGGCCCAAGTGTGTATTGTGTTTGCGCGAGAGTGTGCGACGTGCCTTGGTCCCGAGCATGTGCTGCATTTCGAGCATGGCACGCAGCCAGCCCGCGGCCAAGGCCAAGGCACGCAGCCACCCCGCAGCCAAGGCCAAGGCCATGGCACCCAGCCACCCCGCGGCCAAGGCCTAGGCACGCAGCCACCCCGCGGCCAAGGCCTTGTGCTGTAGCTCACGGACCTTGGCCAAGGCCAAGGTGGAGCGGGCACCCCGGTGATGCATTAGATACGTGCACGCAGCCACCGTCGGAGAAGGCCAAGGCCAGTCGATTCCGAGGTCCAACCTCGTTTTACGGCCGATTTACCAAGTGCGGGGTGTGAAAAGGGAACGCAACGTGCCCGCCACCCGGTTGTGGTAGAACTGGGCCAAGGCTCCTAACGGTGCTAGTACTGTTTTCCTCTCGAAGAAATGGCTTAATGCAGGAGTCCCTGCGCCCATTTTTCCGCCGATTTATAGCACACGGATTTGGCCAAATTTCGTGTTTCGGGGCGCGGGATTTTGGGGTGATGGTTGGATGGTGGGAGTCGAACATCGGAGAAAACGGAATCCAATTCCGAGGTCCGAAACTCGTTTTACTGCCATTTTACCTCCAGAACTTGAACGGGAGTGCGAAAAGGGGACGAAACGTGTGCCTGAAGCCGAATTGGTCCGGGGGCCTCCTCACGGTGCTAGTACTGTTTTGCGCTCAAAGAAATGGCGAAAATAATGCGGGAGGCGCTGCGCCCATTTTTCCGCCCGACAAGGCCAAAATCCGTGAGCTATAGCACACGGATAGCGGCCAAATTTCGTGTTTCGGGGGCAGCATGGGGTCGGTGGCTGGAGAAAACGGAATCCAATTCAGAGCTCCTAAACTCGTTTAACGGCCATTTTAGCGCCAGAGAACGGGTGGGCCAACTCGTCCGATTCAGGGAAAACTGGAGAAAGAAGTGGAAGGTAGGTGTGGATCTCAGTTTTTGGTCCAAGAATACGAAGCAACGGCGAGGACCGTGTGCTCACATTTTGGCCAAATGCTCACCCCCGGCCAAGGCACGCGGCCACCCCGCGGCCAAGGCCAAGGCACATGGCCACGCTCGAGCTCCCTATCCTTGCCCCGGGAGCGTGGCCCAAGTTTGTGTTGTGTGTGCACGAGAGTGTGCGACATGCCTTGGTCACGAGCATGTGCTGCATTTCGAGCAAGGCACGCAGCCAGCCCGCGGCCAAAGCCAAGGCACGCAGCCACCCCGCGGCCAAGGCCAAGGCCATGGCACCCAGCCACCCCGCGGACAAGGCCTAGGCACGAAGCCACCCCGCGGCCAAGGCCTCGGCACGCAGCCACCCCGTGGCGAAGGCCAAGGCACGCAGCCATCCCGTGGCCAAGGCCAAGGCCATGGCACGCAGCCACCCCGCGGCCAAGGCCTAGGCATGAAGCCACCCCGCGCCCAAGGCCGTGTGTTGTAGCTCACGGATCTTGGCCAACTTTCGCATTTCCGGGGTGGGGCAGGATTTTGGGGTGATGCATTAGATACGTCGACAGTCGAACGTCGGAGAAGACGGGAGTCAATTCCGAGGTCCGAACCTCGTTTTACGTCTGATTTAACGAACGTGCGGGGGTGCGAAAAGGGGACGAAAAGTGCCCGCGAATTGGTCCGGTTGTGGTAGAACTGGGCCGGGGGCCTCCTCACGGTGCTAGGACTGTTTTCCTCTCGAAGAAATGGCGAAAATAATGAGGGAGGCGTGCGCCCATTTTTCCGCCCGAAAAGGCCAAAATTCGTGAGGCCTTGGCCGTGGGGTGGCTGCGTGCCTTGGCCTTGGCCGCAGCCACCCCGCGGCCAAGGCCAAGGCCATGGTACCCAGTCACCCCTCGGCCAAGGCCAAGGCACGCAGCCACCCCGTGGACAAGGCCAAGGCCATGGCACCCAGCCACGCCGCTGCCAAGGCCTAGGCACGCAGCCACCCCGCGGCCAAGGCCGTGTGCTGTAGCTCACGGATCTTGGCCAACTTTCGCGTTTCCGGGGCGGTGCGGGATTTTGGAATGATGCATTAGATACGTGCGACAGTCGAACGTAGGAGAAGGCGGGAGTCGATTCCGAGGTCCGAACCTCGTTTTACGGCCGATTTACCGAACGTTCGGGGGTGCGAAAAGGGGACGAAACGTGCCCGCGAATTGGTCCGGTTGTGGTAGAACTGGGCCGGGGGCCTCCTCATGGTGCTAGTACTGTTTTGCGCTCAAAGAAATGGCAAAACTAATGCGGGAGGCCCTGCGCCCATTTTTCCGCCCGAAAAGGCCAAAATCCGTGAGCTATAGCACACGGATTGCGGCCAAATTTCGTCTTTCGGGGGCGGCGTGGGATTTTTGGCTGGCGTGGTCGGGCTTGGTAGGAGTCGGTGGCGGGAGAAAACAGAATCCAATTCCGAGCTCCGAAACTCGTCTAATGGCCATTTTACCGCCAGAGAACGGGTTCCCAAACGGGTGGGCCAACTCGTCCGATTCAGGCAAAACCGGAGAAAGAAGTGGAAGGTAGGCGTGGATCTCAGTTTTTGGTCCAAGAATGCGAAGCAACGGCGAGGACCGTGTGCTCACATTTTGGACAAATGCTCGCCCGCGGCCAAGTCCAAGCCCAAGGCACGCGGCCACCCCGCGGCCAAGGCCAAGGCACAGGGCCACGCTCGAGCTCCCTATCCTTGCCCCGGGAGCGCGGCCCAAGTGTGTGTTGTATTTGTGCGAGAGTGTGCGACGTGCCTTGGTCGCGAGCATGTGCTGCAATTCGAGCAAGGCACGGAGCCAGCCCGCGGCCAAGGCCAACGCCGAGGAACGCAGCCACCCCGAGGCCAAGGCCAAGGCCATGGCACGCAGCCACCCCGCGGCCAAGGCCAAGGCCATGGCACGCAGCCACCCCGCGGCCAAGGCCAAGGCCATGGCACGCAGCCACCCCGCGGCCAAGGCCAAGGCCATGGCACGCAGCCACCCCGCGGCCAAGGCCAAGGCCATGGCACGCAGCCACCCCGCGGCCAAGGCCAAGGCCGTGTGCTGTAGCTCACGGATCTTGGCCAACTTTTGCGTTTCCGGGGCGGTGCGGGATTTTGGGGTGATGCATTAGATACGTGCGACAGTCGAGCGTCGGAAAAGAGGGGATTCGATTTCGAGGTCCGAACCTCGTTTTATGGCCGATTTACCGAAGGTGCGGGGGTGCGAAAAGGGGACGAAACGTGCCCTCGAATTGGTCCGATTGTGGTAGAACTGGGCCGGGGGCCTCCTCACGGCGCAAGTACTGCTTTCCGCTCGAAGAAATGGTAAAAATAATGTGGGAGGCCCTGCGCCCATTTTTCCGCCAGAAAAGGCCAAAATCCGTGAGCTACAGCACACGGATTGTGGCCAAATTTCGCGTTTCGGGGGCGGCGTGGGATTTTGGGCTGGCGTCGTCGGGTTTGGTGGGAGTCGGTGGTGGGAGAAAACGGAATCCAATTCCGAGCTCCGAAACTCGTTTTGCGGCCATCTTACCGGCAGCGAACGGGTGCCCAAACGGGTGGGCCAACTCGTCCGATTCAGGCAAAACCAGAGAAAGAAGTGGAAGGTAGGTGTGGATCTCAGTTTTTGGTCCAAGAATACGAAGAAACGGCGAGGACCGTGTGTTCACATTTTGGCCAAATGCTCGCCCACGGCCAAGCCCAAGCCACGCAGCCACCCCGCGGCCAACACCAAGGCACAGGGCCACGTTCGAGCTCCCTATCCTTGCCTCGGGAGCGCGGCCGGAGTGTGTGTTGTGTGTGCGTGAGAGTGTGCGACCTGCCTTGGCCGCGAGCATGTGCTGCATTTCGAGCAAGGCACGGAGCCAGCCCGCGGCCAAGGCCAAGGCCGAGGGACGCAGCCACCCCGTGGCCAAGGCCAAGGCACGCGTCCACCCCGCGGCCAAGGCCATGGCACCCAGACAGCCCGCGGCCAAGGCCATGGCACCCAGCCAGCCCGCGGCCAAGGCCTAGGGACGCAGCCAGCCCGCGGCCAAGGCCTTGGCACACAGGCACCCCGTGGCCAAGGCCAAGGCCATGGCACGCAGCCACCCCGCGGCCAAGGCCAAGGCCGTGTGCTGTATCTCACGGATCTTGGCCAACTTTCGCGTTTCCGGGGCTGTGCGGGATTTTGTGATGATGCATTAGATACGTGCGACAGTCGAGCGTTGGAAAAGAGGGGAGTCGATTTCGAGGTCCGAACCTCGTTTTACGGCCGATTTTCTGAGGGTGCGGGGGTGCGAAAAGGGGACGAAACGTGCCCGCGAATTGGTCCGATTGTGGTAGAAGTGGGCCGGGGGCCTCCTCACGGCGCATGTACTGTTTTCCGCTCGAAGAAATGGCGAAAATAATGCGGGAGACCCTGCGCCCATTTTTCCCCCGGAAAAGGCCAAAATCCATGAGCTATAATTGATGGTTTCCACTGGCGCAAATTCCACCACCTCAATTTGCAATTTAAGGTGAGAAAGAATTCCCCATTGGTGACAAATAGTTATCCATTAAGCGGGGGAAATACTATAAAAAAGCAGAAAGATTATCTTTCGACTCTTGCAAGAATGGACTAACAAGGTCAGCTACCCCAACAATCTTGATAATTAAATACCGTTACTGTATAAGGTCTATCTCGTTATGAAAGACCTATTACTAGAAAAGTCATGGGTAGAGCCGAAGAGTGGTAACTGTACAAGTTACCAATAGAATTGATTAAATGAAGGAAGTGGCTCCGGTGTATAGAGAGGGCCTCACCGTTTAAGAAGTAATCATAGAGACGACGGAACCCACAATTTCTTTATCTATTTACTACTTTCATTTTTTTTTTACTATTTTCTTTCCAATGCCCGACAAAAGGTAAAAGCCTGGTCGGGAAGGTTAGAGTATAGCACACGGATTGTGGCCAAATTTCGCGTTTCGGGGGCGGCGTGGGATTTTGGGCTGGTGTGGTCGGGTTTGGTGGGAGTCGGTGGCGGGAGAAAACGGAATCCAATTCCGAGCTCCGAAACTCGTTTTACGGCCATCTTACCGGCAGCGAACGGGTGCCCAAACGGGTGGGCCCACTCGTCCGATTCAGGCAGAATCGGAGAAAGAAGTGGAAGGTAGGTGTGGATCTCAGTTTTTGGTCCAAGAATACGAAGAAACGGCGAGGACCGTGTGCTCACATTTTGGCAAAATGCTCGCCCGCGGCCAAGGCCAAGCCATGCAGCCACCCCGCGGCCAACGCCAAGGCACAGGGCCACGCTCGAGCTCCCTATCCTTGCCTTGGGAGCGCGGCCGGAGTGTGTGTTGAGTGTGCGTGAGAGTGTGCGACCTGCCTTGGTCGCGAGCATATGCTGCATTTCGAGAATGGCACGTAGCCAGCCCGGGGCCAAGGCCAATGCCGAGGCACGCAGCCACCCCGTGGCCAAGGCCTAGGCACGCGTCCACCCCGCGGCCAAGGCCATGGCACCCAGCCAGCCCGCGGCCAAGGCCTAGGCACGCAGCCACCCCGTGCCCAAGGCCTTGGCACACAGCCACCCGGTGGCCAAGGCCAAGGCCATGGCACCCAGCCACCCCGCGGCGAAGGCCTAGGCACGCAGCCACCCCGCTGCCAAGGCCAAGGCCGTGTGCTGTCGCTCACGGATGTTGGCCAACTTTCGCGTTTCCGTGGCGGTGCGGGATTTTGGGTTGATGCATTAGATACGTGTGACAGTCGAACGTCGGAAAAGAGGGGAGTCGATTTCGAGGTCCGAACCTCGTTTTACGGCCGATTTACCGAGGGTGCGGGGGTGCGAAAAGGGGACGAAATGTGCCCGCGAATTGGTCCGATTCTGGTAGAACTGGGCTGGGGGCCTCCTCACGGCGCAAGTACTGCTTTCTACTCAAAGAAATGGCAAAAATAATGCGGGAGGCCCTGCGCCCATTTTTCCGCCAGAAAAGGCCAAAATCCGTGAGCTATAGCACACGGATTGTGGCCAAATTTCGCATTTCGGGGGCGGGGTGGGATTTTGGGCTGGCGTCGTCGGGTTTGGTGGGAGTCGGTGGCGGGAGAAAACGGAATCCAATTCCGAGCACCGAAACTCGTTTTACGGCTATCTTACCGGGAGCGAACGGGTGACCAAACGGGTGGGCCAACTCGTCCGATTCAGGCAAAACCGGAGAAAGAAGTGGAAGGTAGGTGTGGATCTCAGTTTTTGGTCCAAAAATACGAAGAAACGGCGAGGACCGTGTGCTCACATTTTGGCCAAATGCTCGCCCGCGGCCAAGGCCAAGCCACGCAGCCACCCCGCGGCCAACGCCAAGGCACAGGGCCACGCTCGAGCTCCCTATCCTTGCCTCGGGAGCGCGGCCGGAGTGTGTGTTGTGTGTGCGTGAGAGTGTGCGACCTGCCTTGGTCACGAGCATGTGCTGCATTTCGAGCAAGGAACGGAGCCAGCCCGCGGCCAAGCCCAAGGCCGACGCACGCAGCCACCCCGTGGCCAAGGCCAAGGCACGCGTCCAACCTGCGGCCAAGGCCATGGCACCCAGCCAGCCCACGGCCAAGGCCTAGGCACGCAGCCAGCCCGCGGCCAAGGCCATGGCACGCAGCCACCCCGCGGCCAAAGCCAAGGCCGTGTGCTGTAGCTCACGGATCTTGGCCAACTTTCGCGTTTGCGGGGCGGTGCGGGATTTTGGGGTGATGCATTAGATACGTGCGACAGTCGAGCGTTGGAAAAGATGGGAGTCGATTTCGAGGTGCGAACCTCGTTTTACGGCAGATTTACCGAGGGTGCGGGGGTGCGAAAAGGGGACGAAACGTGCCCTCGAATTGGTCCGATTGTGGTAGAACTGGGCCGGGGGCCTCCTCACGGCGCAAGTACTGCTTTCCGCTCAAAGAAATGGCAAAAAGAATGCGGGAGGCCCTGCGCCCATTTTTCCGCCAGAAAAGGCCCAAATCCGTGAGCTATAGCACACGGATTGTGGCAAAATTTCGCGTTCCAGGGGCGTCGTGGGATTTTGGGCTGGCGTCATCGGGTTTGGTGGGAGTTGGTGGCGGGGGAAAACGGAATCCAATTCCGAGCTCCGAAACTCGTTTTACGGCCATCTTACCGGCAGCGAACGGGTGCCCAAACGGGTGGGCCAACTCGTCCGATTCAGGCAAAACCGGAGAAAGAAGTGGAAGGTAGGTGTGGATCTCAGTTTTTGGTCCACGAATACGAAGAAACGGCGAGGACCGTGCGCTCACATTTTGGCCAAATGCTCGCCCGCGGCCAAGCCCAAGCCACGCAGCCACCCCGCGGCCAACGCCAAGGCACAGGGCCACGCTCGAGCTCCGTATCCTTGCCTCGGGAGCGCGGCCGGAGTTTGTGTTGTGTGTGCGTGAGAGTGTGGGACCTGCCTTGGTCGCGAGCATGTGTTGCATTTCGAGCAAGGCACGGAGCCAGCCCGCGCCCACGAGCAAGGCCGAGGCACGCAGCCACCCCGTTGCCAAGGCCATGGCACGCAGCCACCCCGCGGCCAACGCCAAGGCACATGGCCACGCTCGAGCTCCCTATCCTTGCCCCGGGAGCGCGGCCCAAGTTTGTGTTGTGTGTGCACGAGAGTGTGCGACATGCCTTGGTCACGAGCATGTGCTGCATTTCGAGCAAGGCACGCAGCCAGCCCACGGCCAAAGCCAAGGCACGCAGCCACCCCGCCATTTTGGGGTGAGGCCAAGGCCATGGGCACCCAGCCACCCCGCGCCAAGCCCAAAAAGAGCAGCCACCCCACGGCCAACGCCAAGGCACAGGGCCACGCTCGAGCTCCCTATCCTTGCCTCGGGAGTGCGGCCGGAGTGTGTGTTGTGTGTGCGTGAGAGTGTTCGACCTGCCTTGGTCGCGTGCATGTGCTGCATTTCGAGCAAGGCACGGAGCCAGACAGCGGCCAAGGCGAAGGCCGAGGCACGCAGCCACCCCGTGGCCAAGGCCAAGGCCATGGCACCCAGCCAGCCCGCGGAAATGGCACCCAAAGCCCGCGGCCAAGGCCTAGGCACGCATTTTCCCGCGCCAAGGCCTTGCCAAAATCCACCCGAGGCCAAGGCCAAGGCCACACGCAGCCACCCCGGCCAACGCCAAGGCCATGTGCTGTAGCTCACGGATCTTGGCCACCTGGCGTTTCCGGGCGGTGCTGGATTTTGGGGTGATGCATTAGAGTTGGTCGGCGGGAAAAGAGGGGAGTCGATTTCGAGGTCCGAACCTCGTTTATGGCCGATTTACCGAGGGTGCGGGTGCCCAAAACGGGTGCCCCCTTTCCGATTCAGGCAAAACCGGAGAACTGGGCCGGGAAGGTCCTCCCGGGATATACTGTTTTTGCTCAAAGAAATGGCGAAAATAATGCGGGAGGCCCTGCGCCCATTTTTCCCCCGGAAAAGGCCAAAATCCGTGAGCTATAATTTATGGTTTCCACCGGCGCAAATTCCACCACCTCAATTTGCAATTTAAGGTGAGAAAGAATTCCCCATTGGTAACAAATAGTTATCCATTAAGCGGGGGAAATACTATAAAAAGGCAGAAAGATTATCTTTCGACTCTTGCAAGAACGGACTAACAAGGTCAGCTACCCCAACAATCTTCATAATTAAATACCGTTACTGTATAAGGTCTATCTCGTTATGAAAGACCTATTACTAGAAAATTCATGGGTAGAGCCGAAGAGTGGTAACTGTACAAGTTACCAATAGAATTGATTAAATGAAGGAAGTAGCTCCGGTTTATAGAGAGGGCCTCACCGTTTAAGAAGTAATCATACAGACGACGGAACCCACAATTTCTTTATCTATTTACTACTTTCGTTTTTTTTTTACTATTTTCTTTCCAATGCCCCGACAAAAGGTAAAAGCGTGGTCGGGAAGGTTAGAGTATAGCACACGGATTGTGGCCAAATTTCGCGTTTCGGGGGCGGCGTGGGATTTTGGGCTGGCGTCGTCGGGTTTGGTGGGAGTCGGTGCTGGGAGAAAACAGAATCCAATTCCGAGGTGGCCACGGGGTGGCTGCGTGCCTCGTCCTTGGCCTTGGCCGCGGGCTGGCTACGTGCCTTTCTCGAAATGCAGCATATGCTCGCGACCAAGGCAGGTCGCACACACTCACGCACACACAACACACACTCCGCCCGCGCTCCCGAGGCAAGGATAGGGAGCTCGAGCGTGGCCCTGTGCCTTGGCGTTGGCCGCAGTGTGGCTGCATGGCTTGGCCTTGGCCGCGGCACGCATTTGGCCAAAATGTGAGCACACGGTCCTCGCCGTTTCTTCGTATTCTTGGACCAAAAATGAGATCCACACCTACCTTCCACTTCTTTCTCCGGTTTTGCCCGAATCGGACGAGTGGGCCCACCCGTTTGGGCTCCTGTTCGCTGCCGGTAAGATGGCCGTAAAATGAGTTTCGGAGCTCGGAATTGGATTCCGTTTTCTCCCGCCACCGACTCCCACCAAACCCGACGATGCCAGCCCAAAATCCCACGCTGCCCCCGAAACGCGAAATTTGGCCACAATCCGTGTGCTATAGCTCACGGATTTTGGCCTTTTCTGGCGGAAAAATGGGCGCAGGGCCTCCCGCATTATTTTTGCCATTTCTTCGAGCGGAAAAATAATGCTTGCGCCGTGAGGAGGTCCCCACCCAGTTCTACCACAATCGGACCAATTCGAGGGCACGTTTCGTCCCCTTTTCGCACCCCCGCACCCCGGTAAATCGGTAAATCGGCCGTCAAAGGAGGTTCGAGTATCGGGAAAATCGACTCCCCTCTTTTCATGCTCGACTGTCGACTGTGCATCACATATCTAATGCATCACCCCAAAATCGCGCGCGGGTGGCCGTGCCTAGGCCTTGGCCGCGGGCTGGCTGGGTGCCATGGCCTTGATCCGTGAGCTGGCTGTGTGCAGCACACGGCCTTGGCCTTGGCCGCGGCCTGGGTGCCATGGCCTTGGCCGCGGGGTGGCTTGGCCTTGGCCACGGGGTGGCTGCGTCTTGGCCTTGGCCGCAGGCTCCGTGCCTTGGCCTTCACGCCACACAACACACACTCCGGCCGCTCTGCCCGAGGCAAGGATGCCAGCTCGGCCTGGCCCTGTGCCTTGGCGTGGCTGCCTGCCTGGCTTGGCCTTGGCAGCTGGCTGGCATTTGCCAAAATGTGAGCACACGGTCCTCGCCGCTTCTGGCTTCTTGGACCAAAAACTGAGATCCACACCTACCTTCCACTTCTTTCTCCGGTTTTGCTGAATCGGTGCCATGGCCTTTTTGGGCACCCGGGCTGGCTAAGATGGCTCTAAACGCCTTTCAGAGCACGGGGTGGATTCGTTTTCTCCGCCACCGCTCCCACCAAACCCGCTGGCCCAAAATCCGTGCCTTGCCTCGAAAATGCAGCACATGCTCACGACCAAGGCAGGTCGCACACTCTCACGCACACACAACACACACTCCCGCGCTCCCGAGGCAAGGATAGGGAGCTCGAAAATGGGCGCGGGCCCCCGTGCCTTGGCCTTGGCCTCGGAGGCCCCCACAGTTTACCCAAAATGTGAGGACACGGTCCCTCGCCCCCACACCCTCGTAAATCGGCCTTAAAACGAGGTTCGGACCTTCTTTTTCCGGACCAAAACTAAGATCCATCACCCCAAAATCCCGCCTTGGCCCGGGAAGGTTGGCCAAGATCCGTGAGCTACAGCACACGGCCTTGGCCTTGGCCGCGGGCTGGCTGGGTGCCATGGCCTTGGCCTTGGCCAGCGGGTGGCTGTGTGCCAAGGCCTTGGCCACGGGGTGGCTGCGTGCCTAGTCCTTGGCCGCGGGCTGGGTGGGTGCCATGGCCTTGGCCGCGGGGAGGACGCGTGCCTAGGCCTTGGCCACGGGGTGGCTGCGTGCCTCGGCCTTGGCCTTGGCCGCGGGCTGGCTACGTGCCTTTCTCGAAATGCAGCATATCCTTGCGACCAAGGCAGGTCGCACACTATCACCCACACGCAACACACACTCCCGCCGTGCTCCCGAGGCAAGGATAGGGAGCTCGAGCGTGGCCTTGTGCCTTGGCGTTGGCTGCGGGGTGGCTGCGTGGCTTGGCCTTGGCCGCGGGCGAGCATTTGGCCAAAATGTGAGCACACGGTCCTCGCCGTTTCTTTGTATTCTTAGACCAAAAACTGAGATCCACACCTACCTTCCACTTCTTTCTCCGGTTTTGCCTGAATCGGACGAGTTGGCGCACCCGTTTGGGCACCCGTTCGCTGCCGGTAAGATGGCCGTAAAACGAGTTTCGGAGCTCGGAATTGGATTCCGTTTTCTCCCGCCACCGACTCCCACCAAACCCGACGACGCCAGCCCAAAATCCCACGCCGCCCCCGAAACGTGAAATTTGGCCACAATCCGTGTGCTATAGCTCACGGATTTTGGCCTTTTCTGGCGGAAAAATGGGCGCAGGGCCTCCCGCATTATTTTTTCCATTTCTTCGAGCGGAAAGCAGTACTTGCGCCGTGAGGAGGCCCCCGGCCCAGTTCTACCACAATCGGACCAATTCGAGGGCACGTTTCGTCCCCTTTTCGCACCCCCACACCCTCGGTAAATCGGCCTTAAAACGAGGTTCGGACCTCGAAATCGACTCCCCTCTTTTCCGACGTTCGTCTGTGGCACGTATCTAATGCATCACCCCAAAATCTGGCACCGCCCCGAAAACGCGAAAGTTGGCCAAGATCCGTGAGCTACAGCACACGGCCTTGGCCTTGGCCGCGGAGTGGCTGCGGGCCATGGCCTTGGCCTTGGCCTCGGGGTGGCTGCGTGCCATGGCCTTGGCCTTGGCCACCGGGTGGCTGTGTGCCAAGGCCTTGGCCGGGGGCTGGCTGGGTGCCATGGCCTTGGCCGCGGGGTGGACGCGTGCCTTGGCCTGGCCATGGAGTAGCTGCGTGCCTCGGCCTTGGCCTTGGCCGCGGGCTGGCTCCGTCCCTTGCTCGAAATGCAGCACATGCTCGCGACCAAGGCAGGTCGCACACTCTCACGAACGCACAACACACACTCCGGCCGCGCTCCCGAGGCAAGGATAGGGAGCTCGACTGTGGCCCTGTGCCTCGGGGTTGGCCGCGGGGTGGCTGCATGGCTTGGCCTTGGCCGCGGGGTGGCTGCATGGCTTGGCCTTGGCCGCGGGCGAGCATTTGGCCAAAATGTGAGCACACGGTCCTCGCCGTTTCTTCGTCTTCTTGCACCAAAAACTGAGATCCACACCTACCTTCCACTTCTTTCTCCGGTTTTGCCTGAATCGGACGAGTTGGCCCACCCATTTGGGCACCCGTTCGCTGCCGGTAAGATGGCCGTAAAATGAGTTTCGGAGCTCGGAATTGGATTCCGTTTTCTCCCGCCGCGGACTCCCTCCAAACCCGACAACGCCAGCTCAAAATCCCACGCCGCCCCCGAAACGCGAAATTTGGCCACAATCCGTGTGCTATAGCTCACGGATTTTGGCCTTTTCTGGCGGAAAAATGGGCGCAGGGCCTCCCAAATTATTTTTGCCATTTCTTCGAGCGGAAAGCAGTACTTGCGCCGTGAGGAGGCCCCCGGCCCAGTTCTACCACAATCGGACCAATTCGAGGGCACGTTTCGTCCCCTTTTCGCACCCCCGCACCCTCGGTAAATCGGCCGTAAAACGAGGTTCGGGCCTCGAAATCGACTCCCCTCTTTTCCAACGCTCGACTGTCCCACGTATCTAATGCATCACCCCAAAATCCCGCACTGCCCCGGAAACGTGAAAGTTGGCCAAGATCCGTGAGCTACAGCACACGGCCTTGTCCTTGGCTGCGGGGTGGCTGCATGCCATGGCCTTGGCCTTGGCCGTGGGGTGGCTACGTGCCATGGCCTTGGCCTTGGCCTCGGGGTTGCTGCGTGCTAAGGCCTTTGCCGCGGGCTGGCTGGGTGCCATGGCCTTGGCCGCGGGCTGGCTGGGTGCCATGGCCTTGGCCGCGGGCTGGCTGGGTGCCATGGCCTTGGCCGCGGGCTGGCTGGGTGCCATGGCCTTGGCCGTGGGGTGGACGCGTGCCTTGGCCTTAGCCACGGGATGGCTGCGTGCCTCGGCCTTGGCCTTCGCCGCGGGCTGGCTCCGTGCCTTGCTCGAAATGCAGCACATGCTCGCGACCAAGGCAGGTCGCACACTCTCAAGCACACACAACACACACTCCGACCGCGCTCGCGAGGCAAGGATAGGGAGCCCGGGCGTGGCCCTGTGCCTTGGCGTTTGCCGCGGGCTGGCTGCGTGGCTTGGCCTTGGCCGCGGCCTGGCTTGTTGCCATGGCCTTGGCCGCGGGGTGGACGCGTGCCTAGGACTTGGCCGCGGGGTGGCTGCGTGCCTAGGCCTTGGCCTTGGCCACAGGGTGGCTGTGTGCCAAAGCCTTGGCCGCGGGGTGGCTGCGTGCCTAGGCCTTGGCCGCGGGCTGGCTGGGTACCATGGCCTTGGCCGCGGGGTGGACGCGTGCCTATGCCTTGGCCTTGGCCGCGTGCCTATGCCTTGGCCTTGGCCGCGGGCTGGCTACGTGCCTTTCTCGAAATGCAGCATATGCTCGCGACCAAGGCAGGTCGCACAGTCTCACACACACACAACACACACTCCGGCCGCGCTCCCGAGGCAAGGATAGGGAGCTCGAGCGTGGCCCTGTGCCTCGGGGTTGGCCGCGGGGTGGCTGCATGGCTTGGCCTTGTCCGCAGGCGAGCATTTGGCCAAAATGTGAGCACACGGTCCTCGCCGTTTCTTCGTATTCTTGGACCAAAAACTGAGATCCACACCTACCTTCCACTTCTTTCTCCGGTTTTGCCTGAATCGGACGAGTTGGCCCACCCGTTTGGGCAACCGTTCGCGGCCGGTAAGATGGCCGTAAAACGAGCTTCGGAGCTCGGAATTGGATTCCGTTTTCTCCCGCCACCGACTCCCACCAAAGCCGACGACGTCAGCCCAAAATCCCACGCCGCCCCCGAAACTCGAAATTGGGCCACAATCCGTGTGCTATAGCTCACGGATTTTGGCCTTTTCTGGCGGAAAAATGGGCGCAGGGGCTCCCGCATTATTTTTGCCATTTCTTCGAGCGGGAAGCAGTACTTGCGCCGTGAGGAGGCCCCCGGCCCAGTTCTACCACAATCGGACCAATTCGCGGGCACGTTTCATCCACTTTTCGCACCCCTGCACCCTCGGTAAATCGGCCGTAAAACGAGGTTCGGACCTCGAAATGGACTCCCCTCTTTTCCGACGTTCGACTGTCGCACGTATCTGATGCATCACCCCAGAATCCCGCACCGCCCCGGAAACGCGAAACTTGGCCAAGATCCGTGAGCGACAGCACACGGACTTGGCCTTGGCCGCGGGGTGGCTGCGGGCCATGGACTTGGCCTTGGCCTCGGGGTGGCTGCGTGCCATGGCCTTGGCCTTGGCCACTGGGTGGCTGTGTACCAAGGCCTTGGCCACGGGCTGGCTGGCTGCCGTGGCCTTGGCCGCTGGCTGGCTGGGTGCCATGGCCTTGGCCGCGGGGTGTCTGCGTGCCTCGGCCACGGCCACGGGGTGGTTGCGTGCCTCGGCCTTGGCCTTGGCCGCGGGCTTGCTCCGTGCCTTGCTCAAAATGCAGCACATGCTCGCGACCAAGGCAGGTCGCACACTCTCACGCACACACAAGACACACTCGGGCCGCGCTCCCGAGGCAATGATAGGGAGCGCGAGCGTGGCCCTGTGCCTTGGCGTTGGCCACGGGGAGGCTGCGTGGCTTGGCCTTGGCTGCGGGCGAGCATTTGGCCAAAATGTGAGCACACGGTCCTTGCCGTTTCTTCGTATTCTTGGACCAAAAACTGAGATCCACGCCTACCTTCCACTTATTTCTCCGGTTTTGGCGGAATCGGAGGAGTGCGCCCACCATTTTGGGCACCCGTTCGCTGCTGGTAAGATGGCCGTAAAACGAGTTTCGGAGCTCGGAATTGGATTCCGTTTTCTTCCGCCACCGACTCCCACCAAACCCGACGACGCAAGCCCAAAATCCCACGCCGCCCCCGAAACGCGAAATTTTGCCACAATCCGTGTGCTATAGCTCATGGATTTTGGCCTTTTCTGGCAGAAAAATGGACGCAGAGCCTCCCGCATTATTTTTGCCATTTCTTCGAGCGGAAAGCAGTACTTGCGCCGTGAGGAGGTCCCCGGCCCAGTTCTACCACAATCGGACCAATTCAAGGGCAAGTTTCGTCCCCTTTTCGCACCCCCGCACCCTCGGTAAATCGGCCTTAAAACGAGGTTCGGACCTCGAAATCGACTCCCCTCTTTTCCGACGTTCGACTATCGCACGTATCTAATGCATCACCCCAGAATCCCGCACCGCCCCGGAAACGCGAAAGTTGGCCAAGATCCGTGAGCGACAGCACACGGACTTGGCCTTGGCCGCGGGGTGGGTGGGTGCCATGGCCTTGGCCTTGGCCACCGGGTGGCTGTGTGCCAAGGCCTTGGCCGCGGGGTGGCTGCGTGCCTAGGCCTTGGCCGCGGGCTGGCTGGGTGCCATGGCCTTGGCCGCGGGGTGGTCGCATGCCTTGGCCTTGGCCACGGGGTGGCTGCGTGCCTCGGCCTTGGCCTTGGCCGCGGGCTGGCTACTCGCCTTTCTCAAAATCTAGCATATGCTCGCGACCAAGGCAGGTCGCACACTCTCACGCACACACAACACACACTCCGGCCGCGCTCCCGAGGCAAGAATAGGGAGCTCGAGCGTGGCCCTGTGCCTTGGCCTTGGCTGCGGGGTGGCTGCATGGCTTGGCCTTGGCCGCGGGCGAGCATTTGGCGAAAATGTGAGCACACGGTCCTCACTGTTTCTTCGTATTCTTGGACCAAAAACTGAGATCCACACCTACCTTCCACTTCTTTCTCCGGTTTTGCCCGAATCAGATGAGTGGGCCCACCCGTTTGGGCACCCGTTCGGGCACCCGTTCGCTGCCGGTAAGATGGCCGTAAAACGGGTTTCGGAGCTCGGAATTGGATTCCGTTTTCTCCCGCCACCGACTCTCACCAAACACGACCACGCCAGCCCAAAATCCCATGCCGCCCCCAAAACGCGAAATTTGGCCACAATCCGTGTGCTATAGCTCACGGATTTTGCCCTTTTCCGGGGGAAAAATGGGCACAGGGCCTCCCGCATTATTTTCACCATTTCTTCAAGCGGAAAACAGTACTTGCGCCGTGAGGAGGCCCCTGGCCCAGTTCTACCACAAGCGGACCAATTCGCAGGCACGTTTCGTCCCCTTTTCGCACCCCCGCACGTTCGGTAAATCAGCCGTAAAACGAGGTTCGGACCTCGGAATCGACTCCCGTCTTCTGCGACGTTCGACTGTCGCACGTATCTAATGCATCACCCCAAAATCCCGCACCGCCCCGGAAATGCGAAAGTTGGCCAAGATCCGTGAGCTACAGCACACGGCCTTGGCCGCGGGGTGGCTGCGTGCCTAGGCCTTGGCAACGGCGTGGCTGGGTGCCATGGCCTTGGCCTTGGCCGCGGGGTGGCTGCGTGCCTAGGCCTTGGCCGTGGAGTGGCTGCGTGCCTTGCCCTTGGCCACTGGGTGGCTGGATGCCATGGCCTTGCCCTTGGCCGCTGGGTGGCTGGGTGCCATCGCCTTGCCCTTGGCAGCGGCGTGGCTGGGTGCCATGGCCTTGGCCTTAGCCACGGGGTGGCTGCGTGCGTTGGCCTTGGCCGCGGGGTGGCTGCGTGCCTAGGCCTTGGCCGCGGGGTGGCTGGGTGCCCGGGCCTTGGCCTTGGAAACGTGGTGGCTGCGTGCCTTGGCCTTGGGCGCGGGCTGGCTGCGTGCCTTGCTCGAAATGCAGCACATGCTCACGACCAAGGCACGTCGCACACTCTCGCGCACACACAACAGACACTTGGGCCGCGCTCCTGGGGCAAGGATAGGGAGCTCGAGCGTGGCCCTGTGCCTTGGCCTTGGCCGCGGGGTGGCCGCGTGCCTTGGCCTTGGCCCTGGCCGCGGGCGAGCATTTGGCCAAAATGTGAGGACACGGTCCTCGCCGTTGCCTCGCATTCTTGGACCAAAAACTGAGATCCACACCTACCTTCCACTTCTTTCTCCGGTTTTGCCTGAATCGGACGAGTTGGCCCACCCGTTGGGGAACCCGTTCTCTGGCGGTAAAATGGCAGTAAAACGAGTTTCGGAGCTCGGAATTGGATTCCGTTTTCTCCCGCCACTGACTCCCATCAAACCCGACCACGCCGCCCCCGAAACGCGAAATTTGTACACAATCCGTGTGCTATAACTCACGAATTTTGGCCTTTTCGGGTGGAAAAATGGGCGCAGGGCCTCCCGTATTATTTTTGCCATTGCTTCGAGCGCAAAACAGTGCTAGCACCGTGAGGAGGCCCCTGGCCCAGCCTACCACAACCGCCAATTCGCGGCCAAGTTTTGTCACCAAGATCCGAAGGCACCAGCCACCCCCGGGCCAAGGCCATGAGCACGCAGCCACCCGCGGTGGCCATGGTAAATGGCCATGTCCCGAAGGAGTCGAATTGCCAAGGCCTTGGCTTCGTTTTTAGCCACCGACCTTACCAAACCCGCTGGGCTGGCCGGGGTGATGCAAAATTTGTGCAACAGTCGCGAAACCCCAAGACGCTCGGAGTCGATGGAGGTCCAAACATTTCTTTGAGCCCGATTGAGGGGCCAGGGGTGCAAATCGAAATGGCCCTCCTTGGTCGGTGTGGCTCCGTTGTGGTCAAACTGAGCACATCCTCACGACCTAGGCTGTTTTCATCTCACCCGGCAAAAAATCTTGGGAGGCCCTGCGCCCATCCGTGAGCTACAGCACACGGCCTTGGCAAAATCAAGTGGCTGAGCTGTGCCTTGGGCCTTGGCAGCGGCGATTTTGGCTGGCGTGGCCTTGGGTTTGGCCGGGTGGCGGAGAAAACGAATCCAAAATAGGTAGGTGTGGATCTCAGTTTTTGGTCCAAGAATTCGAAGCAACGGCGTGGACCGTGTGCTCACATTTTGGCAAAATGCTCGCCCGCGGCCAAGGCCAAGGCCAAGGCACAGGGCCACACTCGAGCTCCTTATCCATGCCCCGGGAGCGCGGGCCGAAGTCTGTATTGTGTGTGCGCAAGAGTGTGTGACGTGCCTTGGTCCCGAGAATGTGCTGCATTTCGAGCATGGCACGCAGCCAGCCCGAGGCCAAGGCCAAGGCACGCAGCCACCCCGCGGCCAAGGCCTAGGCACGCAGCCACCCCTAGGCCAAGGCCGTGTGCTGTAGCTCACGGATCTTGGCCAACTTTCGCGTTTCCGGGGCGGGGCAGGATTTTGGGGTGATGCATTAGATATGTGCGACAGTCGAACGTCGGAGAAGACGGGAGTCGATTCCGAGGTCCGAACCTCGTTTTACGTCTAATTTAACGAACGTGCGGGGTTGCGAAAAGGGAACGAAACGTGCCCGCGAATTGGTCCGGTTGTGGTAGAACTGAGCCGGGGGCCTCCTCACGGTGCTAGTACTGTTTTCCTCTCGAAGAAATGGCGAAAATAATGCGGGAGGCCCTGCGCCCATTTTTCCGCCCGAAAAGGCCAAAATCCGTGAGCGCGGTCCAAGTGTGTGTTGTGTGTGTGCGAGAGTGTGCGACGTGCCTTGGTCGCGAGCATGTGCTGCATTTCGAGCAAGGCTCGCAGCCACCCCGCGGCCAAAGCCAAGGCACGCAGACACCCCGCGGCCAAAGCCAAGGCCATGGCACCCAGCCACCCCGCAGCGAAGGCCTAGGCATGCAGCCACCCCGCGGCCAAGGCCTAGGCACGCATCCACCCCGCGGCCATGGCCTAGGCACGCAGCCACCCCGCGGCCATGGCCTAGGCACGCAGCCACCCCGCGGCCATGGCCTAGGCACGCAGCCACCCCGCGGCCTAGGCTGTGTGCTGTAGCTCACGGATCTTGACCAACTTTCGCATTTTTCCGCCCGAAAAGGCCAAAATCCGAGAGCTATAGCACACGGATTGCGGCCAAATTTCGCGTTTCGGGGGAGGCGTGGGATTTTTGGCTGGCGTGGTCGGGTTTGGTGGGAGTTGGTGGCGGGAGAAAATGGAATCCAATTCCGAGCTCTGAAACTCGTTTTACGGCCATTTTACTGCCAGAGAATGGGTGCCCAAACGGGTGGGCCAACTCGTCGGATTCAGGCAAAACCGGAGAAAGAAGTGGAAGGTAGGTGTGGATCTCAGTTTTTGGTCGAAGAATACGAAGCAACGGGGAGGACCATGTGCTCACATTTTGGCAAAATGCTCGCCCGCGGCCAACGCACGCGGCCACCCCGCGGCGAAGGCCAAGGCAGAGGGCCACGCTCGAGCTCCCTATCCATGCCCCGGGAGTGCGGTCCAAGTTTGTGTTGTGTGTGTGTGAGAGTGTGCGACGTGCCTTGGTCGCGAGCATGTGCTGCATTTCGAGCAAGGCACGCAGCCAGCCCGCGGCCAAAGCCAAGGCACGCAGCCACCCCGAGGCCAAGGCCTAGGCACGCTGCCACCCCGCTGCCAAGGCCGTGTGCGGTAGCTCACGGATCTTGGCCAACTTTCGCGTTTCCGGGGCGGGGCGGGATTTTGGGGTGATGCATTAGATACTTGCGACAGTCGAACGTCGGAGAAGACGGGAGTCGATTCCGAGGTCCGAACCTCGTTTTACGGCCGATTTACCGAACGTGCGGGGGTGCGAAAAGGGGACGAAACGTTCCCGCGAATTGGTCCGGTTGCGGTAGAACTGGGCCGGGGGCCTCCTCACGGTGCTAGTACTGTTTTCCTCTCGAAGAAATGGCGAAAATAATGCGGGAGGCCCTGCGCCCATTTTTGCGCCCGAAAAGGCCAAAATCCGTGAGCTATAGCACACGGATTGCGGCCAAATTTAGCGTTTCGGGGACGGCGTGGGATTTTTGGCGGGCGTGATCGGGACTGGTGGGAGTCGGTGGCGGGAGAAAACGAAATCCAATTCCGAGCTCCCAAACTCGTTTTACGGCCATTTTACTGCCAGAGAACGGGTGCCCAAACGGGTGGGCCAACTCGTCGGATTCAGGCAAAACCAGAGAAAGAAGTGGAAGGTAGGTGTGGATCTCAGTTTTTGGGCCAAGAATACGAAACAACGGCCAGGACCGTGCGCTCACATTTTGGCGAAATGCTCGCCCGCGGCCAAGGCCAAGGCTAAGGCACGAGGCCACCCCGCGGCCAAGGCCAAGGCACAAGGCCACGCTCGACCTCCCTATCCTTGCCCCGGGAGTGCGGCCCAAGTGTGTGTTGTGTGTGCGCGAGAGTGTGCAACGTGCCTTGGTCGCGAGCAAGTGCTGCATTTCGAGCAAGGCACTTAGCCAGCCCGCGGCCAAGGCCAAGGCTCTTAGCCACCCCGCGGCCAAGGCCCAGGCACGCAGCCACCCCGCGGCCAAGGCCAAAGCACGCAGCCACCCCGTGGCCAAGGCCAAGGCACGCAGCCACCCCGTGGCCAAGGCCAAGGCCATGGCACCCAGCCACGCCGCTGCCAAGGCCTAGGCACGCAGCCACCCCACGGCGAAGGCCTTGTGCTGTAGCTCACGGATCTTGGCCAACTTTCGCGTTTCCGGGGCGGTACAGGATTTTGGGGTGATGCATTAGATACGTTCGACAGTCGAACGTCGGAGAAGACGGGGTCAATTCCGATGTCCGAACCTCATTTTACGGCCGATTTACGGAACGTGCGGGAGTGCGAAAAGGGGACGAAACGTGCCCGCGAATTGGTCCGGTATGGTAGAACTGGGTCGGGGGCCTCCTCACGGTGCTAGTACTGTTTTGCGATCGAAGAAATGGCCAAAATAATGCGGGAGGCCCTGCGCCCATTTTTCCGCCCGAAAATGCCAAAATCCGTGAGCTATAGCACACGGATTGCGGCCAAATTTCGTGTTTCAGGGGCGGCGTGTGATTTTTTGCTGGCGTGGTCGGGTTTGGTGGGAGTCAGTGGCGGGAGAAAACGGAATCCAATTCCGAGCTCCGAAACTCGTTTAGCGGCCATTTTACCGCCAGAGAATGGGTTCCCAAACGGGTGGGCCAACTCGTCCGATTCAGGCAAAACCGGAGAAAGAAGTGGAAGGTAGGTGTGGATCTCAGTTTTTGGTCCAAGAATACGAAGCAATGGCAAGGACTGTGTGCTCACATTTTGGCCAAATGCTCGCCCGCAGCCAAGGCCAAGGCACAGGGCCACGCTCGAGCTCCCTATCCTTGCCCCGGGAGCGCGGCCCAAGTGTGTGTTGTGTGTGCGCGAGAGTGTGCGACGTGCCTTGGTCACGAGCATGTGCTGCATTTCGAGCAAGGCACGCAGCTAGCCCGCGGTCAAAGCCAAGGTACGCAGCCACACCGCGGCCAAGGCCAAGGCCATCACACCCAGCCACCCCGCGGCCAAGGCCTAGGCACGCAGCGGCCAAGGCCAAGGCCAAGGCACGCAGCCACCCCGCGGCCAAGGCCAAGGCCGTGGCACCCAGCCACCCCACGGCCAAGGCCTAGGCACGCAGCCACCCCGCGGCCAAGGCCAAGGCACGCGGCCGCCCCGTGGACAAGGCCAAGGCCATGGCACCCAGCCACGCCGCTGCCAAGGGCTAGGCATGCAGCCACCCCGCGGCCAAGGCGGTGTGCTGTAGCTCACGGATCTTGGCCAACTTTCGCGTTTCCGGGGCGGGTCGGGATTTTGGAATGATGCAGTAGATACGTGCGACAGTCGAACGTAGGAGAAGACGGCAGTCGATTCCGAGGTCCGAACCTCGTTTTACGGCCGATTTACCGAACGTTCGGGGGTGCGAAAAGGGGACGAAACGTGCCCGCGAATTGGTCCGGTTGTGGTAGAACTGGGCCGGGGGCCTCCTCACGGTGCTAGTACTGTTTTACGCTCAAAGAAATGGCAAAAATAATGCGGGAGGCCCTGCGCCCATTTTTCCGCCCGAAAAGGCCAAAATCCGTGAGCTATAGCACACGGATTGCAGCCAAATTTCATCTTTCGGGGGCGGCGTGGGATTTTTGGCTGGCGTGGTCGGGTTTGGTGGGCGTCGGTGGCGGGAGAAAACAGAATCCAATTCCGAGCTCCGAAACTCGTTTTACGGCCATTTTACCGCCAGAGAACGGGTTCCCAAACGGGTGGGCCAACTCGTCCGATTCAGGCAAAACCGGAGAAAGAAGTGGAAGGTAGGCGTGGATCTCAGTTTTTGGTCCAAGAATGCGAAGCAACGGCGAGGACCATGTGCTCACATTTTGGACAAATGCTCGCCCTCGGCCAAGTCCAAGCCCAAGGCACGCGGCCAGCCCGCGGCCAAGGCCAAGGCACAGGGCCACACTCGAGCTCCCTATCCTTGCCCCGGGAGCGCGGCCGGAGTGTGTGTTGTATGTGCGCGAGAGTGTGCGACGTGCCTTGGTCGCGAGCATGTGCTGCAATTCGAGCAAGGCACGGAGCCAGCCCGCGGCCAAGGCCAAGGCCGAGGCACGCAGCCACACCGTGGCCAAGGCCTAGGCACGCGTCCACCCCGCGGCCAAGGCCATGGCACCCAGCCAGCCCGCGGCCAAGGCCTAGGCACGCAGCCACCCCGAGGCCAAGGCCTTGGCACACAGCCACCCGGTGGCCAAGGACAAACCCATGGCACCCAGCCAACCCGCGGCCAAGGCCTAGGCACGCAGCCACCCCGCAGCCAAGGCCAAGGCCGTGTGCTGTCGCTCACGGATCTTGGCCAACTTTCGCGTTTCCAGGGCGGTGCGGGATTTTGGGGTGATGCATTAGATACCTGCGACAGTCGAATGTCGGAAAAGAGGGGAATCGATTTTGAGGTCCGCACCTCGTTTTACGGCCGATTTACCGAGGGTGCGGGGGTGCGAAAATGGGACGAAACGTGCCCTCAAATTGGTCCGATTGTGGTAGAACTGGGCCGGGGGCCTCCTCACGGCGGAAGTACTGCTTTCCGCTTGAAGAAATGGCAAAAATAATGCGGGAGGCCCTGCGCCCATTTTTCCGCCAGAAAAGGCCAAAATCCTTGAGCTATAGCACACGGATTGTGGCCAAATTTCGTGTTTCGGGGGCGGCGTGGGATTTTGGGCCAGCGTCGTCGAGTTTCGTGGGAGTCGGAGGCGGGAGAAAACACAATCCAATTCCAAACTACAAAACTCGTTTTACGGCCATCTTACCGGCAGCGAACGGGTGCCCCAAACGGGTGGGCCCACTCGTCCGATTCAGGCAAAAACCGGAGAAAGAAGTGGAAGGTAGGTGTGGATCTCAGTTTTTGGTCCAAGAATACGAAGAAACGGCGAGGACCATGTGCTCACATTTTGGCCAAATGCTCGCCCGCGGCCAAGGCCAAGCCATGCAGCCACCCCGCGGCCAACACCAAGGCACAGGGCCACGATCGAGCTCCCCATCCTTCCCTCGGGAGCGAGGCCGGAGTGTGTGTTGTGTGTGCGTGAGAGTGTGCGACCTGCCTTGGTCGCGAGCATATGCTGCATTTCGAGAAAGGCACGTAGCCAGCCCGCGGCCAAGGCCGAGGCACAGGGCCACGCTCGAGCTCCCTACCCTTGCCTCGGGAGCGCGGCCCGAGAGTGTGTTGTGTGTGCGTGAGAGTGTGCGACCTGCCTTGGTCGCGAGCATGTGCTGCATTTCGAGCAAGGCACGGTGCCAGCCCGCGGCCAAGGCCGAGGCCGAGGCACGCGTCCACCCCGCGGCCAAGGCCAAGGCACGCGTCCACCCCGCGGCCAAGGCCATGGCACCCAGCCAGCCCGCGGCCAAGGCCTAGGCACGCAGCTACCCCGAGGCCAAGGACTTGGCACACAGCCACCCGGTGGCCAAGGGCAACGACATGGCACGCAGCCACCCCGCGGCCAAGGCCTAGGCACGCAGCCACCCCGCGGCCAAGGCCTAGGCTCGCAGCCACCCCGCGGCCAAGGCCAAGGCCGTGTGCTGTCGCTCACGGATCTTGGCCAACTTTCGCGTTTCCGGGGCGGTGCGGGATTTTGGGGTGATGCATTACATACGTGCGACAGTCGAACGTCGGAAAAGAGGGGAGTCGATTTCGAGGACCGAACCTCGTTTTACGGCCGATTTACCGATGGTGCGGGGGTGCGAAAAGGGGACGAAACGTGCCTTCGAATTGGTCCAATTGTGGTAGAACTGGGCCGGGGGCCTCCTCACGGCGCAAGTACTGCTTTCCGCTCGAAGAAATGGCAAAAATAATGCGGGTGGCCCTGCGCCCATTTTTCCGACAGAAAAGGCCAAAATCCGTGAGCACACGGATTGTGGCCAAATTTCGCGTTTCGGGGGCGGCGTGGGATTTTGGGCTGGTGTCGTCAGGTTTGGTGGGAGTCGGTGGCGGGAGAAAACGGAATCCAATTCCAAGCTCCGAAACTCGTTTTACGGCCATCTTACCGGCAGCGAACGGGTGCCCAAACGGGTGGGCCAACTCGTCCGATTCAGGCAAAACCGGAGAAAGAAGTGGAAGGTAGGTGTGGATCTCAGTTTTTGGTCCAAGAATACGAAGAAACGGCGAGGACCGTGTGCTCACATTTTGGCCAAATGCTCGCCCACGGCCAAGGCCAAGCCACGCAGCCACCCCGCGGCCAATGCCAAGGCACGGGGCCACGCTCGAGCTCCCTATCCTTGCCTCGGAAGCGCTGCCCGAGTGTGTGTTATGTGTGCGTGAGAGTGTGCGACCTGCCTTGGTCGCGAGCATGTGCTGCATTTCGAGCAAGGCACGGAGCCAGCCCGCGGCCAAGGTCAAGGCCGAGGCACGTAGCCACCCCGTGGCCAAGGCCAAGGCACGTGTCCACCCCACGGCCAAGGCCATGGCACCCAGCCAGCCCGCGGCCAAGGACATTGCACCCAGCCAGGCCGCGGCCAAGGCCTAGGCACGCAGCCACCCCGTGGCCAAGCCCTTGGCACACAGCCACCCGGTGGCCAAGGCCAAGGCCTAGGCACGCAGCCACCCCGTGGCCAAGCCCTTGGCACACAGCCACCCGGTGGCCAAGGCCAAGGCCATGGTACCCAGCCACCCCGCGGCCAAGGCCTAGGCTCGCAGCCACCCCGCGGCCAAGGCCAAGGCCGTGTGCTGTCGCTCACGGATCTTGGCCAACTTTCGCGTTTACGGGGCGGTGCGGGATTTTGGGGTGATGCATTAGATACGTGAGACAGTAGAGCGTTGGAAAAGATGGGAGTCGATTTCGAGGTCCGAACCTCGTTTTACGGCCGATTTACCGAGGGTGCGGGGGTGCGAAAAGGGGACGAAACGTGGCCTCGAATTGGTCCGATTGTGGTAGAACTGGGCCGGGGGCGTCCTCACGGCGCAAGTACTGCTTTCCGCTCGAAGAAATGGCAAAAATAATGTGGGAGGCCCTGCGTCCATTTTTCCGCCAGAAAAGGCACAAATCCGTGAGCTATAGCACACGGATTGTGGCCAAATTTCGCGTTTCGGGGGCGGCGTGGGATTTTGGGCTGGCGTCGTCGGGTTTGGTGGGAGTCGGTGGCGGGAGAAAATGGAATCCAATTCCGAGCTCCGAAACTCGTTTTACGGCCATCTTACCGGCAGCGAACGGGTGCCCAAACGGGTGGGCCAACTCGTCCGATTCAGGCAAAACCGGAAAAAGAAGTGGAAGGTAGGTGTGGATCTCAGTTTTTGGTCCAAGAATACGAAGAAAGGGCAAGGACCGTGTGCTCACATTTTGGCCAAATGCTCGCCCGCGGCCAAGGCCAAGCGATGCAGCCACCCCGCGGGCAACGCCAAGGCACAGGGCCACGCTCGAGCTCCCTACCCTTGCCTCGGGAGCACGGCTGGAGTGTGTGTTGTGTGTGCGTGACAGTGTGCGACCTGCCTTGGTCGCGAGCATATGCTGCATTTCGAGAAAGGCACGTAGCCAGCCTGCGGCCAAGGCCAAGGCCGAGGCACGCAGCCACCCCGTGGCCAAGGCCTAGGCACGAGTCCACCCCGCGGCCAAGGCCATGGCACCCAGCCAACCCGCGGGGTGGACGCGTGCCTAGGCCTTGCCCACGGGGTGGCTGGGTGCCATGGCCTTGGCCGCGGGGTGGACGCGTGCCTAGGCCTTGGCCACGGGGTGGCTGCGTGCCTCGTCCTTGGCCCTGGCTGCGGGCTGGCTACGTGCATTTCTCGAAATGCAGCATATGCTCGCGACCAAGGCAGGTCGCACACTCTCACGCACACACAACACACACTCCGGCCGCGCTCCCGAGGCAAGGATAGGGAGCTCGAGCGTGGCCCTGTGCCTTGGTGTTGGCCGCGGGGTGGCTGCATGGCTTGGCCTTGGCCGCGGGCGAGCATTTGGCCAAAATGTGAGCACACGGTCCTCGCCGTTTCTTCGTATTCTTGGACCAAAAACTGAGATCCACACCTACCTTCCACTTCTTTCTCCGGTTTTGCCTGAATCGGACGAGTGGGCCAACCCGTTTGGGCACCCGTTCGCTGCCGGTAAGATGGCCGTAAAACGAGTTTCGGAGATGGGAATTGGATTCCGTTTTCTCCCGCCACCGACTCCCACCAAACCCGACCACGCCAGCCAAAAATCCCACGCCGCCACCGAAACACGAAATTTGGCCACAATCCGTGCGCTATAGCTCACGGATTTTGGCCTTTTCCGGGGGAAAAATGGGCGCAGTGCCTCCCGCATTATTTTTGCCATTTCTTCGTGCGGAAAACAGTACTTGCCCCATGAGGAGGCCCCCGGCCCAGTTCTACCACAATCGGACCAATTCACGGTCACGTTTCGTCCCCTTTTCGCAGCCCCGCACCCTCGGTAAATCGGCCGTAAAACGAGGTTCGGACCTCGAAATCGACTCACCTCTTTTCCAACGCTCGACTGTTGCACGTATCTAATGCATCGCCCCAAAATCCCGCACCGCCCCGGAAACGCGAAAGTTGGCCAAGATCCGTGAGCTACAGCACACGGCCTTGGCCTTGGCCGCGGGGTGGCTGCGGGCCATGGCCTTGGCCTTGGCCGCGGGGTGGCTGCGTGCCATGGCCTTGGCCTTGGCCTCGGGGTGGCTGCGTGCCAAGGCCTTGGCCGCGGGCTGGCTGCGTGCCTAGGCCTTGGGCGCGGGCTGGCTGGGTGCCATGGCCTTGGCCGCTGGCTGGCTGGGTGCCATGGCCTTGGCCGCGGGGTGGACGCGTGCCTTCGCCTTGGCCACGGGGTGGCTGCGTGTCTCGACCTGGGCCTTGGCCACGGGCTGGCTCCGTGCCTAGGCCTTGGGCGCGGGCTGGCTGGGTGCCATGGACTTGGCCGTGGGGTGGACGCGTGCCTAGGCCTTGGCCACGGGGTGGCTGCGTGCCTCGGCCTTGGCCTTGGCCGCGGGCTGGCTACGTGCCTTTCTCGAAATGCAGCATATGCACACACAACACACACTCCGGCCGCGCTCCCGAGGCAAGGATAAGGAGCTCGAGCGTGGCCCTGTGCCTTGGCGTTGGCCGCGGGGTGGCTGCATGGCTTGGCCTTGGCCGCGGGCGAGCATTTGGCCAAAATGTGAGCACACGGTCCTCGCCGTTTCTTCGTATTCTTGGACCAAAAACTGAGATCCACACCTACCTTCCACTTCTTTCTCCGGTTTTTCCTGAATCGGACGAGTGGGCCAACCCGTTTGGGCACCCGTTCGCTGCCGGTAAGATGGCCGTAAAACGAGTTTCGGAGCTCGGAATTGGATTCTGTTTTCTCCTGCCACCGACTCCCACCAAACCCGACCACGCCAGCCAAAATTTCCACGCCGCCCCCGAAACGCGAAATTTGGCCACAATCCATGTGCTATATTCTACCCCTTCCCGACCACACTTTTACCTTTTGCGGGGCATTGG
The DNA here is from genome assembly GCA_030449905.1 of Luvunga scandens. Taxonomy (NCBI): domain Eukaryota; kingdom Viridiplantae; phylum Streptophyta; class Magnoliopsida; order Sapindales; family Rutaceae; genus Luvunga; species Luvunga scandens. The sequence continues at coordinate 35,070 of JASUUG010000755.1, read as the reverse complement.
AAAGAAAATAGTAAAAAAAAAACGAAAGTAGTAAATAGATAAAGAAATTGTGGGTTCCGTCGTCTCTATGATTACTTCTTAAACGGTGAGGCCCTCTCTATACACCGGAGCCACTTCCTTCATTTAATCAATTCTATTGGTAACTTGTACAGTTACCACTCTTCGGCTCTACCCATGAATTTTCTAGTAATAGGTCTTTCATAACGAGATAGACCTTATACAGTAACGGTATTTAATTATGAAGATTGTTGGGGTAGCTGACCTTGTTAGTCCGTTCTTGCAAGAGTCGAAAGATAATCTTTCTGCTTTTTTATAGTATTTCCCCCGCTTAATCGATAACTATTTGTTACCAATGGCGAATTCTCTCTCACCTTAAATTGCACATTGAGGTGGTGGAATTTGCGCCAGTGGAAACCATAAATTATAGCTCACGGATTTTGGCCTTTTCCGGGGGAAAAATGGGCGCAGGGCCTCCCGCATTATTTTCGCCATTTCTTCGAGCGGAAAACAGTACTTGCGCCGCGAGGAGGCCCCCGGCCCAGTTCTACCACAATCGGACCAATTCGCGGTCACGTTTCGTCCCCTTTTCGCACCCCCGCACCCACGGTAAATCGGCCGTAAAACGAGGTTCGGACCTCGAAATTGACTCCCCTCTTTTCCAACGCTCGACTGTCGTACGTATCTAATGCATCATCCCAAAATCCCGCACCGCCCCGGAAACGCGAAAGTTCGCCAAGATCCGTGAGCTACAGCACACGGCCTTGGCCTTGGCCGCGGGGTGGCTGCGGGCCATGGCCGCGGGGTGGCTGCGTGCCATGGCCTTGGCCTTCGCCTCGGGGTGGCTGCGTGCCAAGGCCTTGGCCGCGGGCTGGCTGGGTGCCATGGCCTTGGCCGCGGGCTGGGCGCCATGGCCTTGGCCTTGGCCACGGGGTGGCTGCGTGCCTCGGCCTTGGCCTTGGCCGCGGGCTGGCTCCGTGCCTTGCTTGAAATGCAGCACATGCTCGCGACCAAGGCAGGTCGCACACTCTCACGTACACACAACACACACTCCGGCCGCGCTCCCGAGGCAAGGATAGGGAGCTCGAGCGTGGCCCTGTGCCTTGGCGTTGGCCGCGGGGTGGCTGCGTGGCTTGGCCTTGGCCGCGGGCGAGCATTTGGCCAAAATGTGAGCACACGGTCCTCGCCGTTTCTTCGTATTCTTGGACCAAAAACTGAGATCCACACCTACCTTCCACTTCTTTCACCGGTTTTGCCTGAATCGGACGAGTTGGCCCACCCGTTTGGGCACCCGTTCGCTGCAGGGAAGATGGCCGTAAAATGAGTTTCGGAGCTCGGAATTGGATTCCGTTTTCTCCTGCCACCGACTCCCACCAAACCTGAAGACGCCCGCCCAAAATCCCACGCCGCCCCCGAAACGCGAAATTTCGCCACAATCCGTGTGCTATAGCTCACGGATTTTGGCCTTTTCTAGCGGAAAAATGGGGGCAGGGCCTCCCGCATTATTTTTGCCATTTCTTCGAGCGGAAAGCAGTACTTGCGCCGTGAGGAGGCCCCCGGCCCAGTTCTATCACAATCGGACCAATTCGAGGGCACGTTTCGTCCCCTTTTCGCACCCCCGCACCCTCGGTAAATCGGCCGTAAAACGAGGTTTGGACCTCGAAATCGACTCCCCTCTTTTCCAACGCTCGACTGTCGCACGTATCTAATGCATCACCCCAAAATCCCGCACCGCCCCGGAAACGCGAAAGTTGGCCAAGATCCGTGAGCGACAGCACACGGCCTTGGCCTTGGCCGCGGCGTGGCTGTGTGCCATGGCCTTGGCCTTGGCCGCGGGGTGGCTGCGTGCCATGGCCTTGGCCTTGGCCTCGGGGTGGCTGCGTGCCAAGGCGTTGGCCGCGGGCTGGCTGCGTGCCTAGGCCTTGGCCTTGTCCGCGGGCTGGGTGCCATGGCCTTGGCCGCGGGCTGGGTGCCATGGCCTTGGCCTTGGCCACGGGGTGGCTGCGTGCCTCGGCCTTGGCCTTGGCCGCGGGCTGGCTCCGTGCCTTGCTCGAAATGCAGCACATGCTCGCGACCAAGGCAGGTCGCACACTCTCACGTACACACAACACACACTCCGGCCGCGCTCCCGAGGCAAGGATAGGGAGCTCGAGCGTGGCCCTGTGCCTTGGCGTTGGCCGCGGGGTGGCTGCGTGGCTTGGCCTTGGCCGCGGGCGAGCATTTGGCCAAAATGTGAGCACACGGTCCTCGCCGTTTCTTCGTATTCTTGGACCAAAAACTGAGATCCACACCTACCTTCCACTTCTTTCACCGGTTTTGCCTGAATCGGACGAGTTGGCCCACCCGTTTGGGCACCCGTTCGCTGCAGGGAAGATGGCCGTAAAATGAGTTTCGGAGCTCGGAATTGGATTCCGTTTTCTCCCGCCACCGACTCCCACCAAACCTGACGACGCCCGCCCAAAATCCCACGCCGCCCCCGAAACGCGAAATTTCGCCACAATCCGTGTGCTATAGCTCACGGATTTTGGCCTTTTCTAGCGGAAAAATGGGGGCAGGGCCTCCCGCATTATTTTTGCCATTTCTTCGAGCGGAAAGCAGTACTTGCGCCGTGAGGAGGCCCCCGGCCCAGTTCTATCACAATCGGACCAATTCGAGGGCACGTTTCGTCCCCTTTTCGCACCCCCGCACCCTCGGTAAATCGGCCGTAAAACGAGGTTTGGACCTCGAAATCGACTCCCCTCTTTTCCAACGCTCGACTGTCGCACGTATCTAATGCATCACCCCAAAATCCCGCACCGCCCCGGAAACGCGAAAGTTGGCCAAGATCCGTGAGCGACAGCACACGGCCTTGGCCTTGGCCGCGGCGTGGCTGTGTGCCATGGCCTTGGCCTTGGCCGCGGGGTGGCTGCGTGCCATGGCCTTGGCCTTGGCCTCGGGGTGGCTGCGTGCCAAGGCGTTGGCCGCGGGCTGGCTGCGTGCCTAGGCCTTGGCCTTGTCCGCGGGCTGGGTGCCATGGCCTTGGCCGCAGGTTGGACGCGTGCCTTGGCCTTGGCCACGGGGTGGCTGCGTGCGTCAGCCTTGGACTTGGCCGAGGGCTGGCTCCGTGCCTTGCTCGAAATGCAGCACATGCTCGCGACCAAGGCAGGTCGCACACTCTCACGCACACACAACACACACTCGGGCCGCGCTCCCGAGGCAAGGATAGGGAGCTCAATCGTGGCCCTGTGCCTTGGCGTTGGCCGCGGGGTGGCTGCGTGGCTTGGCCTTGGCCGCGGGCGAGCATTTGGCCAAAATGTGAGCACACGGTCCTCGCCGTTTCTTCGTATTCTTGGACCAAAAACTGAGATCCACACCTACCTTCCACTTCTTTCACCGGTTTTGCCTGAATCGGACGAGTTGGCCCACCCGTTTGGGCACCCGTTCGCTGCAGGGAAGATGGCCGTAAAATGAGTTTCGGAGCTCGGAATTGGATTCCGTTTTCTCCCGCCACCGACTCCCACCAAACCTGACGACGCCCGCCCAAAATCCCACGCCGCCCCCGAAACGCGAAATTTCGCCACAATCCGTGTGCTATAGCTCACGGATTTTGGCCTTTTCTAGCGGAAAAATGGGGGCAGGGCCTCCCGCATTATTTTTGCCATTTCTTCGAGCGGAAAGCAGTACTTGCGCCGTGAGGAGGCCCCCGGCCCAGTTCTATCACAATCGGACCAATTCGAGGGCACGTTTCGTCCCCTTTTCGCACCCCCGCACCCACGGTAAATCGGCCGTAAAACGAGGTTCGGACCTCGAAATCGACTCCCCTCTTTTCCAACGCTCGACTGTCGCACGTATCTAATGCATCACCCCAAAATCCCGCACCGCCCCGGAAACGCGAAAGTTGGCGAAGATCCGTGAGCTACAGCACACGGTCTTGGCCTTGGCCGCGGGGTGGCTGGGTGCCATGGCCTTGGCCGTGGCCGCGGGGTGGCTGCGTGCCATGGCCTTGGCCTTGGCCACGGGGTGGCTGGGTGCCAAGGCGTTGGCTGGCTGCCCTTCGGCCTTGGCCTTGTCCGGCTGGCTGGGTGCCATGGCCTTGGCCACGGCTGGCTGCCATGCCATGGCCTTGGCCGGGGTGGCTGGCCGGCCTTGGCCTTGGCGCCGTGCCTTGCTGTGGCCATGGCCCAAGGCAGGTCTTGGCAACACACACACTCCGGCCGCGCTCCCGAGGCAAGGATGGCTGCGTGCCCTGGCCTTGGCCTTGGCCCTTGGGGGTGGCTTTGGCCAAAATGTGAGCACACGGCCTCGCCGTTTCTTCGGGACCAAAAACTGAGATCCACACCTGGCCACTGCTTGCCTAGGCCTTGGCCTTTGGGCACCCGTTCGCCAGGGCCTCCGCGAGGCTGGGTGCCATGGCCTTGGCCGCAGGTTGGACGCGTGCCTTGGCTGCCTTTTGGCCTTTTCTACGGGGGGGCTGGGCGTCCGTCCATTTCTTGGACTTTGCCGAGGGCTGGCTCCGTCACAATCGCCTTGCTCAAAATGCAGCACATGCTCGCGACCAGGCAGGTCGCACACTATCACGCACACACAACACACACTGTTGCACCGCATCACCCCAGGCAAGGATAGGGAGCTCAATCGTGGCCCTGTGCGTTGGCCTTGGCCGCGGCGTGGCTGCGTGGCTTGGCCTTGGCCGCGGGCGAGCATTTGGCCAAAATGTGAGCACACGGTCCTCGCCGTTTCTTCGTATTCTTGGACCAAAAACTGAGATCCACACCTACCTTCAACTTCTTTCTCCGGTTTTGGCTGAATCAGACGAGTTGGCCCACCCGTTTGGGCACCCGTTCGCTACCGGTAAGATGGCCGTAAAACGAGTTTCGGAGCTCGGAATTTGATTCCGTTTTCTCCCGCCGCCGACCCCCACCAAACCTGACGACGCCAGCCCAAAATCCCACGCCGCCCCCAAAACACGAAATTTTGCCACAATCCGTGTGCTATAGCTCACGGATTTTGGCCTTTTCTGGCGGAAAAATGGGCGCAGGGCCTCCCGCATTATTTTTGCCATTTCTTCGAGCGGAAAGCAGTACTTGCACCGTGAGGAGGCCCCCGGCCCAGTTCTACCACAATTAGACCAATTTGAGGGCACGTTTCGTCCCCTTTTCGCACCCCCGTACCCTCGGTAAATCGACCGTAAAACGAGGTTCGGACCTCGAAATCGACTCCCCTCTTTTCCGACGTTATACTGTCGCACGTACCTAATGCATCACCCAAAAATCCCGCACCGCCCCGGCATCACGAAAGTTGGCCAAGATCCGTGAGCGACAGCACACGGCCTTGGCCTTGGCCGCGGGGTGGCTGCGTGCCTAGGCCTTGGCCGCGGGGTGGCTGGGTGCCATGGCCTTGGCCTTGGACACCGGGTGGCTGTGAGCCAAGGCCTTGGCCGCGGGGTGGCTGCGTGCCTAGCCCTTGGCTGCGGGGTGGCTGCGTGCCTAGGCCTTGGCCGCGGGCTGGCTGGGTGCCATGGCCTTGGCCGCGGGCTGGCTGGGTGCCATGGCCTTGTCCGCGGGCTGGCTGGGTGCCATGGCCTTGGCCGCAGGGTGGACGCGTGCCTTCGCCTTGGCCACGGGGTGGCTGCGTGCCTCGGCCTTTGTCTCGGCCGCGGGCTGGCTCCGTGCCTTGCTCGAAATGCAGCACATGCTCGCGACCAAGGCAGGTCGTACACTCTCACGCGCACACAACACACACTCGGGCCGCGCTCCCGAGGCAAGGATAGGGAGCTCGAGCGTGGCCCTGTGCCTTGGCGTTGCCCGCGGGGTGGCTGCGTGGCTTGGGCTTGGCCGCGGGCGAGCATTTGGCCAAAATGTGAGCACACGGTCCTCGCCGTTTCTTCGTATTCTTGAACCAAAAACTGAGATCCGCGCCTACCTTCCACTTCTTTCTCCGGTTTTGCCTGAATCGGACGAGTTGGACAACCCATTTGGGCACCCGTTCGCTGCCGGTAAGATGGCCGTAAAACGAGTTTCGGAGCTCGGAATTGGATTCCGTTTTCTCCCGCCACCGACTCCCACCAAACCCAACCACGCCAGCCCAAAATTCCACGCCGCCCCCGAAACGCAAAATTTGGCCACAATCCGTGTGCTATAGCTCACGGATTTGGGCCTTTTCTGGCGGAAAAATGGGCGCAGGGCCTCCCGCATTATTTTTGCCATTTCTTCGAGCGGAAAGCCGTACTTGCGCCGTGAGGAGGCCCCCGGCCCAGTTCTACCACAATCGGATCAATTCGAGGGCACGTTTCGTCCCCTTTTCGCACCCCCGCACCCTCGGTAAATCGGCCGTAAAACGAGGTTCGGACCTCGAAATCGACTCCCATCTTTTCCAATGCTCTACTGTCGCACGTATCTAATGCATCACCCCAAAATCCCACACCACCCCGCACACGTGAAAGTTGGCCAAGATCCGTGAGCTACAGCACACGGCCTTGGCTTTGGCCGCGGGGTGGCTGCGTGCCATGCCCTTGGCCTTGACCTCGGGGTGGCCGCGTGCCAAGGCCTTGGCCGCGGGCTGGCTGCGTGCCTAGGCCTTGGCCGCGGGCTAGCTTGGTGCCATGGCCTTGGCCGCGGGCTGGCTGCGTGCCATGGCCTCGGCCGCAGGTTGGACACGTGCCTTGGCCCTGGCCACGGGGTGGCTGCGTGCGTCGGCCTTGGACTTCGCCGCGGGCTGGCTCCGTGCCTTGGTCGAAATGCAGCACATGCTCGCTACCATGGCAGGTCGCACACTCTCACACACACACAACACACACTCGGGCCGCGCTCCCGAGGCAAGGATAAGGAGCTCGAGCGTGGCCCTGTGCCTTGGCGTTGGCCGCGGGGTGGCTGCGTGGCTTCGCTTTGGCCGCGGGCGAGCATTTGGCCAAAATGTGAGCACACGGTCCTCGCCCTTTCTTCGTATTCTTGGACCAAAAACTGAGATCCACACCTACCTTCCACTTCTATCTCCGCTTTTTCCTGAATCGGACGAGTTGGCCCACCCGTTTGGGCACCCGTTCGCTGCCGGTAAGATAGTCGTAAAACGAGTTTCGGAGCTCGAAATTGGATTCCGTTTTCTCCCGCCACCGACTCCCGCCAAACCCCACCACGCCAGCCCAAAATCCAACGCCGCCCCCGAAACGCGAAATTTGGCCACAATCCGTGTGCTATAGCTCACGGATTTTGGCCTTTTCTGGCGGAAAAATGGGCGCAGGGCCTCCCGCATTATTTTTGCCATTTCTTCGAGCGGAAAGCAGTACTTGCGCCGTGAGGAGGCCCCCGGCCCAGTTCTACCACAATCGGACCAATTCTAGGGTACGTTTCGTCCCCTTTTCGCACCCCCGCAACCTCGGTAAATCGGCCATAAAACGAGGTTCGGACCTCGAAATCGACTCCCCTCTTTTCCAACGCTCGACTGTCGCTGGTATCTAATGCATCACCCCAAAATCCCACACAACCCCGGAAACGCGAAAGTTGGTCAAGATCCGTGAGCTACAGCACACGGCCTTGGCCTTGGCCGCGGGGTGGCTGCGTGCTATGGCCTTGGCCTTGGCCTTGGGGTGGCTGCGTGCCAAGGCCTTGGCCGCGGCCTTGGGCCCGCGGGGGCCTGGCTGGGCTGTGCCTTGGCCGCGGGGTGGAGGCTTGGCCGGCGGGCTGGCTGGGTGCCATGGCCTTGGCCGGGGCTGGCTGGGTGCCATGGCCTTGGCCGCGGGGTGGACGCGCGGGCCTTGGCCTTGGCCGCGGGCTGGCTGGGTGCCATGTCCTTGGCCGCGTGCCTTGGCCTTGGCCACGGGGTGGCTGCGTGCCTCGGCCTTGGCCTTGGCCACGGGCTGGCTCCGTGCCTTGCTCGAAATGCAGCACATGCTCGCGACCAAGGCAGGTCGCACACTCTCACGCACACACAACACACACTCGGGCCGCGCTCCCGAGGCAACGATAGGGAGCTCGAGCGTGGCCCTGTGCCTTGGCGTTGGCCGCGGGGTGGCTGCGTGGCTTGGCCTTGGCCGCGGGCGAGCATTTGGCCAAAATGTGAGCACACGGTCCTCGCCGTTTCTTCGTATTCTTGAACCAAAAACTGAGATCCACACCTACCTTCCACTTCTTTCTCCGGTTTTGCCTGAATCGGACGAGTTGGCCCACCCGTTTGGGCACCCGTTCGCTGCCAGTAAGATGGCCGTAAAACGAGTTTCGGAGCTCGGAATTGGATTCCGTTTTCTCCCGCCACCGACTCCCACCAAACCCGACCACGCCAGGCCAAAATCCAACACCCCCCTGAAACGCGAAATTTTGCCACAATCCGTGTGCTATAGCTCACGGATTTTGGCCTTTTCTGGCGGAAAACTGGCCGCAGGGCCTCCCGCATTATTTTTGCCATTTCTTCGAGTGAAAGCAGTACTTGCGCCGTGAGGAGGCCCCCGGCCCAGTTCTACCACAATCGGACCAATTCGAGCGTACGTTTCGTCCCCTTTTCGCACCACCGCACCCTCGGTAAATCGGCCGTAAAACGAGGTTCGTACCTCGAAATCGAGTCCCCTCTTTTCCGACGCTCGACTGTCGCACGTATCTAATGCATCACCCCAAAATCCCGCACCGCCCCAGAAACGCAAAAGTTGGCCAAGATCCGTGAGCTACAGCACACGGCCTTGGCCTTGGCCGCGGGTTGGCTGCGTGCCATGGCCTTGGCCTTGGCCGCGGGTTGGCTGCGTGCCATGGCCTTGGCCTTGGCCTCGGGGTGGCTTCGTGCCAAGTCCTTGGCCGCGGGCTTGCTGCCTGCCTAGGCCTTGGCCGCGGGCTGGCTGGGTGCCATGGGCTTGGCCGCGTGCTGGGTGGGTGCCATGGCCTTGGCCGCGGGGTGGACGCGTGCCTTGGCGTTGGCCACCGGGTGGTTGCGTGCCTCGGCCGCGGGCTAGCTCCTTGCCTTGCTCGAAATGCAGCACATGCTCCCGACCAAGGCAGGTCGCACACTCTCACGCACACACAACACACACTCCGGCCGCGCTCCCGAGGCAAGGATAGGGAGCTCGAGCGTGGCCCTGTGCCTTGGCCTTGGCCGCGGGGTGGCTGTGGGCTTGGCCTTGGCCGCGGGCGAGCATTTGGCCAAAATGTGAGCACACGGTCCTCGCCGTTTCTTCGCTATTCTTGGACCAAAAACTGAGATCCACACCTACCTTCAACTTCTTTCTCCAAAATTTTGCCTGAATCGGACGAGTGGCCACAATCCGTTTGGGCACCCGTTTTTGCCGGTAAGAAGGCGGAAAAATGGTTTCGAGCTCGGAGGGCCTCCGTTTTTTTGCCATTTCTTCCAAAACCCGACCACGGCAAAATGGACCAAAAACTGATATCCACACCTACATTCCACTGAATCGGACGAGTTGGCCCACCCGTTCGCTGCCGGCAAAATGGCCGTAAAATGACTTTCGGAGCTCGGAATTGGATTCCGTTTTCTCCAGCCACCGACTCCCACCAAACCTGACCAAGCCAGCCCAAAATCCCACGCCGCCCCCGAAACGCGAAATTTGGGCACAATCCGTGAGCTATAGCTCACTGATTTTGGCCTTTTCCGGCGGACAAATGGGCGCAGGGCCTCCCGCATTATTTTCAACATTTCTTCGAGCGGAAAACAGTACTTGCACCGTGAGGAGGCCCCTGGCCCAGTTCTACCACAATCGGACCAATTCGCGGGCACATTTCGTCCCCTTTTCGCACCCCTGCACATTCGGTAAAGCGGCCAAAAAACGAGGTTCGGACCTCGGAATCGACTCCCGTCTTTTCCGATGTTCGACTGTCGCACGCATCTAATGCATCACCCCAAAATCCCGCACCGTCCCGGAAATGCGAAAGTTGGCCAAGATCCGTGAGCTACAGCACACGGCCTTGGCCTTGGCCTCGGGGTAGCTGTGTGCCTAGGTCTTGGCCACGGGGTGGCTGCGTGCCTTGGCCTTGGCCGCGGGCTGGCTGCGTACCTAGGCCTTGGCCGCGGGCTGGCTGGGTGAATGGCCTTGGCCGCGGGGTGGACGCGTGTCTTGGCCTTGGCCACGGGCTGGCTCCGTGCCTTGCTCAAAATGCAGCACATGCGCACGATAAAGGCACGTCGCACACTCTCACGCACACACAACACAAACTCGGGCCGCGCTCCCGAGGCAAGGGTAGGGAGCTCGAGCGTGGCCCTGTGCCTTGGACTTGGCCGCGGGCTGGCTGCGTGGCTTGGCCTTGGCCGCGGGCAAGCATTTGGCCAAAATGTGAGCACAAGGTCCTCGCCGTTTCTTCGTATTCTTGGACCAAAAACTGAGATCCACACCTACCTTCCACTTCTTTCTCCGGTTTTGCCTGAATTGGACGAGTTGGCCCACCCGTTTGGGCACCCGTTTGCTGCCGGTAAAATGGCTGTAAAACGAGTTTCGGAGATCAGAATTTGATTCCGTTTTCTCCCGCCAACGACTCCCACCAAACCCGACCACACCAGCCCAAAATCCCACGCCGCCCCCGAAACGCGAAATTTGGCCACAATCCGTGTGCTATAGCTCACGGATTTTGGCCTTTTCCGGCGGAAAAATGGGTGCTGGGCCTACCGCATTATTTTCGCCATTTGTTCGAGCGGAAAACAGTACTTGTGCCGTGAGGAAGCCTCCAGCATAGTTCTACCACAATCTGAACAATTCGCGGGCACGTTTCGTCCCCTTTTCGCACCCCCGCACCCTCGGTAAATCGGCCGTAAAACGAAGTTCGGACCTCGAAATCGACTCCCCTCTTTTCCAACGTTCGACTGTCGCACGTATCTAATGCATCTCCCCAAAATCCCGCACCGCCCCGGAAATGTGAAAGTTGGCCAAGATCCGCGAGCCACAGCACACGGCCCTGGCCTTGGCCGCGGGGTGGCTGGGTGCCATGTCCTTGGCCGCGGTGTGGCTGGGTGCCTTGCCATGGCCTTGGCCACGGGGTGGCTGCGTGCCTTGGCCGCGGGCTGGCTCCGTGTCTTGGCCGCGGGCTGGCTCCGTGCCTTGCTCGAAATGCAGAACATGCACGCAACCAAGGCACATCGCACACTCTCACACACACACAACACACACTCGGGCCGCGCTCCCGAGGCAAGGAAAGGGAGCTCGAGCGTGGCCCTGCGCGTTGCCCTTCGCCGCGGGGTGGCTGCGTGGCTTGGCCTTGGCCGGGGGCGAGCATTTGGCAAAAATGTGAGCACATGGTCCTCGCCGTTTCTTCGTATTCTTGGACCAAAAGCTGAGATCCACACCTACCTTCCACTTCTTTATCCGGTTTTGCCTGAATCGGACGAGTTCGCCCACCCGTTTGGGCACCCGTTCGCTGCCGGCAAAATGGCCGTAAAATGAGTTTCAGAGCTCAGAATTAGATTCCGTTTTCTCCCGCAACCGAATCCCACCAAACCCGAGCAAGCCAGCCCAGAATCCCACGCCGTCCCCGAAACGCGAAATTTGGCCACAATCCATGTGCTATAGCTCGCGGATTTTGGCCTTTTCTGGCGGAAAAATGGGCGCAGGACCTCCCCCATTATTTTCGCCATTTCTTCGAGCGGAAAACATTACTTGCGCCATGAGGAGGCCCCCGGCCCAGTTCTACCACAATCGGACCAATTCGCGGGCACGTTTGGTCCCCTTTTCGCACCCCCGCACACTCGGTAAATCGGCCGTAAAACGAGGTTCGGACCTCGAAATCGACTCCCGTCTTTTCCGACGTTCGACTGTCGCACGTATCTAATGCATCACCCCAAAATCCTGCACCTCCCCGGAAACGGGAAAGTTGGCCAAGATCTGTGAGCTACAGCACAAGGCCTTGGCCTAGGCCGCGGGCTGGCTGGGTTCATGGCCTTGGCCTTGGGTGCCTTGACCTTGGCCGCGGGGTGGACGCGTGCCTTGGCCTTGGCCACGGGCTGGCTGCGTGGCTTGGCCTTGGCCGCGGGCAAGCATTTGGCCAAAATGTGAGCACACAGTCGTCGTCGTTTCTTCGTATTCTTGGACCAAAAACTGAGATCCACACCTATTTTCCACTTCTTTCTGCCGTTTTGCCTGAATCGGACGAGTTGGCCCACCCGTTTGGGCACCCGTTCGCTGCCGTTAAAATGGCCGTAAAACGAGTTTCGGAGCTCGGAATTGGATTCCGTTTTCTCCCGCCACTGACTCCCGCCAAACCTGACCACGCCAGCCCAAAATCTCACGCTGCCCCCGAAACGCGAAATTTGGCCACAATCCATGTGCTATAGCTCACGGATTTTGGCCTTTTCCGGCGGAAAAATGGGTGCAGGGCCTCCCGTATTATTTTCGCCATTTCTTTGAGCTGAAAATAGTACTTGCGCCGTGAGGAGGCCCCTGGCCCAGTTCTACCACAATCGGACCAATTCGCGGGCACGTTTCGTCCCCTTTTCGCACCCCCGCACCCTCGGTAAATCGGCCGTAAAATGAGGTTTGGACCTCGTAATCGACTTCCCTCTTTTCCGCCGTTCGACTGTCGCCCGTATCTAATGCATCACCCCAAAATCCCGCACCATCCCGGAAACGTGAAAGTTGGCCAAGATCCGTGCGCTATAGCACACGCCCTTGGCCTTGGCCGCGGGGTGGCTGGGTGCCATGGCCTTGGCCTTGGCCGCAGCATGGCTGGGTGCCATGGCCTTGGCCTTGGCCGCAGCGTGGCTGGGTGCCATGGCCTTGGCCTTGGCCTCGGGGTGGCTGCGTGCCTTGGCCTTGGCCGCGGGATGGCTGCGTGCCTAGGCCTTGGCTGCGGGCTGGCTGCGTGCCTCGGCCTTGGCCGCGGGCTGGCTGGGTGCCATGGCCTTCGCCGCTGGGTGGACGCGTGCCTTGGCCTTGTCCTTGGCCGCGGGCTCGCTCCGTGCCTTGCTCGAAATGCAGCACATGCTCGCAACCAAGGCACGTTGCACACTCTCACGCACACACAACGCACACTCGGGGCCGCGCTCCCGAGGCAAGGATAGGGAGCTCGAGCGTGGCCCTGCGCCTTGACCTTGGCCGCGGGGTGGCTGCGTGGCTTGGCCTTGGCCGCGGGCGAGCATTTGCCAAATTGTGAGCACACGGTCCTCACCGTTTCTTCGTATTCTTGGACCAAAAACTGAGATCCACACCTACCTTCCACTTCTTTCTCCGGTTTTGCCTGAATCGGACGAGTTGGCCCACCAGTTCGCTGCCGGTAAAATGGCCGTAAAACGAGTTTAGGAGCTTGGAATTGGATTCAGTTTTCTCCTTCCACCGACTCCCACCAAACCCGACCACGCCAGCCCAAAATCCCACGCCGCCCCCGAAACGCGAAATTTGGCCACAATCCGTGTGCTATAGCTCACGGATTTTGGCCTTTTCCGGCGGAAAAATGGGCGCAGGGCCTCCCGCATTATTTTCGCCATTTCTTCGAGCGGAAAACAGTACTTGCGCCGTGAGGAGGCCCCCGGCCTAGTTCTAGGACAATCGCACCAATTCGCGGGCATGTTTCGTCCCCATTTCGCACCTCTGCACCCTCGGTAAATCGACCGTAAAACGAGGTTCGGACATTGAAATCGACTCCCGTCTTTTCCGACGTTCGACTGTCGCACGTATCTAATGCATCACCCCAAAATCCCGCACCGCCCCAGAAACACGAAAGTTGGCCGAGATCCATGAACTACAGCACACGGCCTTGGCCTTGGCCGCGGGGTGGCTGTGTGCCTAGGCCTTGGCCTTGGGGTGGCTGCGTGCGTTGGCCACGGGGTGGCTGCGTCCCTTGGCCTTGGGCACGGGGTGGCTGCGTGCCTAGGCCTTGGCCGCTGGCTGGCTGGGTGCATGGCCTTGGCCTTGGCCGCGGGGTGGACGCGTGCCTTGGCCACGGGGTGGCTGTGTGCCTCGGCCTTGGCCTTAGCCGCGGGCTGGCTCCGTGCCTTGCTCGAAATGCAGCGCATGCTCGCGACCAAGGCACGTCGCACACTCTCACGGACACACCCGTTTGCCTTTGCTCCGTGCCTTGCTCGAAATGCAGCACATGCTCACGAGCAAGGCACATGCCCACCCGTTTGCCTTGGCCGCGGCGTGGGCGCGTGCCCTGGCCTTGGCCACGGGGTGGCTGCGTGCCTCGGTCTTGGCCTTGGCCGCAGGCTGGCTCCGTGCCTGGCTCGAAATGCAGCACATGCTCGCGACCAAGGCAAGTCGCACACTCTCACGCACACACAACACACACACAACACACACTCGGGCCGCGCTCCCGAGGCAAGGATAGGGAGCTCGAGCGTGGCCCTGTGCGTTGGCCTTGGCCGCGGGGTGGCTGCGTGGCTTGGCCTTGGCCGCGGGCAAGCATTTGGCCAAAATGTGAGCACACGGTCCTCGCCGTTTCTTCGTATTCTTGGACCAAAAACTGAGATCCACACCTACCTTCCACTTCTTTCTCCGGTTTTGCCTGAATCGGACGAGTTGGCCCACTCGTTTGGGCAGCAGTTCGTTGCTGGTAAAATGGCCGGAAAACGAGTTTCGGAGCTCGGAATTGGATTCCATTTTCTCCCGCAACCGACTCCCACCAAACCCGACCACGCCAGCCCAAAATCCCATGCCGCCCCCGAAACACGAAATTTGGCCACAATCCGTGTGCTATAGCTCACGGATTTTGGCCTTTTCCGGCGGAAAAATGGGCGCAGAGCCTCCCACATTATTTTTTCCATTTCTTCGAGCGGAAAACAGTACTTGCGGCATGAGGTGGCCCCCGGCCCAGTTCTACCACAATCGGACCAATTCGCGGGCACGTTTCGTCCCCTTTTCGCACCCCCGCAGCCTCGGTAAATCGGCCGTAAAACAGGAGAAAGAAGTGGAAGGTAGGTGTGGATCTCAGTTTTTGATCCAAGAATACGAAGAAACGGCAAGGACCGTGTGCTCACATTTTGGCCAAATGCTCGCCCCCGGCCAATGCCAAGGCACAGGGCCACGCTCGAGCTCCCAATCCTTGCCTCGGGAGCGCGGCCAGAGTGTGTGTTGTGTGTGCGTGAGGGTGTGCGACGTGCCTTGGTCGCGAGCATGTGCTGCATTTTGAGCAAGCCACGGAGCCATCCCGCGCCCAAGGCTCGCAGCCACCCCGTGGCCAAGGCCAAGGCACGCGTCCACCCCACGGCCAAGGCCTAGGCACGCAGCCAGCCCGCGGCCAAGGCCTAGGCACGCAGCCAGACCGCGGCCAAGGCCTTGGCACACAGCCACCCCGAGGCCAAGGCCAAGGCCATGGCACGCAGCCACCCCGCGGGCAAGGCCATGGCACCCAGCCACCCCGCAGCCAAGGCCGTGTGCTGTGGCTCACGGATCTTGGCCAACTTTCGCGTTTCCGGGGTGGTGCGGGATTTTGGGGTGATGCATTAGATACGTACGACAGTTGAACGTCGGAAAGACGGAAGTCGATTCCGAGGTCCGAACCTCGTTTTACAGCCGATTTACGGCCGATTTACCGAACGTGCAGGGGTGCGAAAAGGGCCTCCACACGGCGCACGTACTGTTTTCCACTCGAACAAATGGCGAAAATAATGCGGGAGGCCCTGCGCCCATTTTCGGCCGGAAAAGGCCACAATCCGTGAGCTATAGCACACGGATTGTGGCCAAATTTTGCGTTTAGGGGTGGCATGGGATTTTGGGCTGGCGTGGTCGGGTTTGGTGGGAGTCGGTGGCGGGAGAAAACGGAATCCAATTCGGATCTCCGAAACTCGTTTTATGGCCATTTTACCGGCAGCGAACAGGTGGGCCAACTCGTCCGATTCAGGGAAAACCGGAGAAAGAAGTGGAAGGTAGGTGCGGATCTCAGTTTTTGGTCCAAGAATACGAAGCAACGTCGAGGACCGTGTGCTGACATTTTGGCCAAATGCTCGCCCGCGGCGAAGGCTATGGCACGGGGCCACGCTCGAGCTCCCTATCCTTGCCTCGGGATCGCAGCCCGAGTTGTGTGTTGTGTGTGCGTGAGAGTGTGCAACATGCCTTGGTCACGAGCATGTGCTGCATTTCGAGCAAGCCACGGAGCCAGCCCGCGGCCAAGGCACGCAGCCACCCCGTGGCCAGGTCCAAGGCACGCGTCCACCCCGCGGCCAAGGCCAAGGCCGTGTGCTGTGGCTCGCGGATCTTGGCCAACTTTCGCGTTTCTGGGGCGGTGCGGGATTTTTGGGTGATGAATTAGATACGTGCGACAGTCGAACATCAGAAAAGACGGGAGTCGATTCCGAGGTCCGAACCTCATTTTACGGCCGATTTACCAAACGTGCGGGGGTGCGAAAAGGGGACGAAACGTGCCCGTGAATAGGTCCGATTGTGGTAGAACTAGGCCGGGCGCCTACTGACGGCGCAAGTACTGTTTTCTGCTCGAAGAAATGGAGAAAATAATGCGGGAGGCCCTGCGCCCATTTTTCCGCCGGAAAAGGCCAAAATCCGTGAGCTATAGCTCACGGATTGCGGCCAAATTTCGCGTTTGGGGGGCGTGGTGGGATTTTGGGATGGCGTGGTGGGGTTTAGTGGGAGTCGGTGGCGGGAGAAAACGGAATCGAATTCCGAGCTCCGAAACTCATTTTACGGCCATTTTACCGGCAGAGAACGGGTGCCCAAACAGGTGGGCCAACTCCTCCGATTCAGGCCAAACCGGAGAAAGAAGTGGAAGATAGGTGTGGATTTCAGTTTTTGGTCCAAGAATACGAAGCAACGGCGAGGACCGTGTGCTCATATTTTGGCCAAATGCTCGCCAGCGGCCAAGGCCAAGGCACGCAGCCACCCCGCGGCCAAGGCCAAGGCACAGGGCCACGCTCGAGCTCCCTGTCCTTGCCTAGGGAGCGCGGCCCGAGTGTGTGTTGTGTGTGCATGAGAGTGTGCGACGTGCCTTGCTCGCGAGCATGTGCTGCATTTCGAGCAAGGCACGGAGCCAGCCCGTGGCCAAGGTCAAGGCCAAAGCACGTGGCCACCCCGCGGCCATGGCCAAGGCACGCTGCCGCCCCGTGCCCAAGGCCAATGCACGCGGCCGCGCCGTCGCCAAGGCCAAGGCACGCCGCCACCCCGCGGCCAAGGCCAAGGCCATGGCACCCAGCCACCCGGCGCCCAAGGCCAAGGCCGTGGGCTGTAGCTCACGGATCTTGGCCAACTTTCACGTTTCCGCGGCGGTGCGGGCTTTTGGGGTGATGCATTAGATACGTGCGACAGTCGAACATCGGAAAAGACGGGAGTCGATTCCGAGGTCCGAACCTCGTTTTACGGCCGATTTACCGGACGTGCCGGGGTGCGAAAAGGTGACGGAACGTGCCCCCGAATTGGTCCGGTTGTGGTGGAACTGGGCCGGGTGCCTCCTCACGGTGCAAGTACTGTTTTCCGCTCGAAGAAATGGCAAAAATAATGCGGGAGGCCATGCACCCATTTTTCCCCCGGAAAAGGCCAAAATCCGTGAGCTATAGCACACACATTGCGGCCAAATTTCGCATTTCGGGGGCGGCGTGGGATTTTTGGCTAGCGTGGTCGGGTTTGGTGGGAGTCGGTGGTGTGAGAAAACGGAATCCAATTCTGAGCTCCGAAACTCGTTTTACGGCCATTTTACCGGCAGAGAACGGGCGCCCAAACGGGTGCACCAACTCGTCCGATTCTGGCCAAACCAGAGAAAGAAGTGGAAGATAGGCGTGGATCTCAGTTTTTGGTCCAAGATTACGACGGAATGGCGAGGACCGTGTGCTCACATTTTGGCCAAATGCTCGCCCGCAGGCAAGGCCAAGGAACGCGGCCTCCCCGCGGCCAAGGCCAAGGCACAGGGCCACGCTCGAGCTCCCTGTCCTTGCCTCGGGGGCACGGCCCGAGTGTGTGTTGTGTGTGCGTGAGAGTGTGCGCCGTGCCTTGGTCGCGAGCATGTGCTGCATTTCGAGAAAGGCATGGAGCCAGCCCGCGGCCAAGGCACATGCCCACCCCGCGGCCAAGGCCAAGGCATGCGGCCACCTCGTGGCCAAGGCCAAGGCACCCAGGGCCAAGTCCATGGCACCCAGCCAGCCCGCGGCCAAGGCCTAGGCACGCAGCCGCCCGCGGCCAAGGCCAAGGCACACAGACACCCCGCGGCCAAGGCCTAGGTACGCAGCCAACCCGCGCCCAAGGCCAAGGCCGTGTGCTGTAGCTCACGGATCTTGGCCAACTTTTGCGTTTCTGGGGCAGTGCGGGATTTTGGGGTAACGGATTAGATACGTTCGACAGTCGAACGTCCAAAAAGACGGGAGCTGATTCCGAGGTCCGAACCTCGTTTTACGGCCGATTTACCGAACGTACGGGGGTGCGAAAAGGGTACGAAACGTGCCCGCGAATTGGTCCGGTTGTCGTAGAGCGGGGCCGGGCGCCTCCTCCGGGGGAAAGTACTGTTTTCTGCTCAAAGAAATGGCGAAAATAATGCGGGAGGCCCTGCCCCTATTTTTCTGCCGCAAAAGGCCAAAATCCTTGGGCTATAGCACACGGATTGCGGCCAAATTTCTCGTTTCGGGTGTGGCGTGGGATTTTGGGCTGGCTTGGTCAGGTTTGGTGGGAGTCGGTGGCGGGAAAAAATGGAATCGAATTCCGATTCAGGCCAAACCAGAGAAAGAAGTGGAAGATAGGTGTGGATCTCAGTTTTTGGTCCAAGAATACGAAGGAACGGCGAGGACCGTGTGCTCACATTTTGGCCAAATGCTCGCCCGCGGCCAAGGCCATGGAACGCGGCCTCCCCGCGGCCAAGGCCAAGGCACAGGGCCACGCTCGAGCTCCCTGTCGTTGCCTCGGGGGCGCGGCCCGAGTGTGTGTTGTGTGTGCGTGAGAGTGTGCGACGTGCCTTGGTAGCGAGCATGTGCTGCATTTCGAGCAAGGCACGGAGCCACCCGCGGCCAAGGCCTAGGCGAAGGCACGTGTCCACCCCGCGGCCATCGCCAAGGCACGCGGCCGCCCCGTGGCCAAGGCCTAGGCACCCAGGGCCAGGGCCATGGCACCCAGCCAGCCCACGGCCAAGCCCTAGGCACGCCGCCAGCCCGTGGACAAGGTCAAGGCACGTAGCCACCCCACGGCCAAGGCCTATGTACGCAGCCAACCCGCGCCCAAGGCCAAGGCCGTGTGCTGTAGCTCACGGATCTTGGCCAAATTGCGCGTTTCCGGGGCTGTGCGGGATTTTGGGGTGATGCATTAGATACGTGCGACAGTCGAACATCGAAAAAGACGGGAGTCGATTCCGAGGTCCGAACCTCGTTTTACGGCCGGTTTACCGAACGTCCGGGGGTGCGAAAAGGGGAGGAAACATGCCCGTGAATTGGTCCGGTTGTGGTAGAACGGGGCCGGGCGCCTGCTCCCGGTGCAAGTACTGTTTTCCGCTCGAAGAAATGGCGAAAATAATGCGGGAGGCCCTGCGCCCATTTTTCTGCCGGAAAAGGCCAAAATCCGTGAGCTATATAGCACACGGATTGCGACCAAATTTCGCGTTTCGGGGCCGGCATGGGATTTTGGGCTGGCGTGGTCGGGTTTGGTGGGAGTCGGTGGTGGGAGAAAACGGAATCGAAGTCCGAGCTCCGAAACTCATTTTACGGCCATTTTACCGGCGGAGAACGAGTGCCCAAACGGGTGGGCCAACTCCGATTCAGGCCAAGCAACGGCGAGGACCGTGTGCTCACATTTTGGCCAAATGCTCGCTCGCGGCCAAGGGCAAGGCACGAAGCCACCCCGCGGCGAAGGCCAAGGCACAGGGCCATGCTTGAGCGCCCTGTCCTTGCCTCGGGGGCGCGTCCCGAGTGTGTGTTGTGTGTGCGTGAGACTGTGCAACGTGCCTTGGTCGCGAGCATGTGCTGCATTTCGAGCAAGGCGCGGAGCCAGCCCGTGGCCAAGCTACGTGGCCACCCCGCGGCCAAGGCCAAGGCCAAGGTGTTTTTGCGGCCGCCCCCGTGGGCAAGGCCAAGGCGCCCAGGCCCAAGGCCATGGCACCCAGCCAGCCAGCCCCTGGCCAAGTCCAAGGCACGCAGCCACCCCCACAGCCAAGGCCAAGGCCAAGGCAGCGGCCACCCACTGCCAAGGCCAAGGCCATTGTACCCAGCCAGCCCGCGACCAAGGTGTAGGTACGCAGCCACCCCGTGCCCAAGGCCAAGTCTGTGTGCTGTAGCTCACGGATCTTGGCCAACAAATGCTTGCCCGCGGCCAAGGCCAAGGCACGCAGCCACCCCGCGGCCAAGGCCAAGGCACAGGGCCACACTCGAGCTCCCAGTCCTTTCCTCGGGGGCGCAGCCCGAGTGTGTGTTGTGTGTGCGTGAGAGTGTGCGACGTGCCTTGGTCGCAAGCATGAGCTGCATTTCGAGCAAGGCACGGCGCCAGCCCGCGGCCAAGGCACCTGGGCGCCCCGCGGCAAAGGCCAAGGCACGCGACCGCCCCGCTGCCAAGGCCTAGGCACCCAGGGCCAAGGCCATGGCACCCAGCCAGCCCGCGGCCAAGTCCAAGGCACGCAGCCACCCCACAGCCAAGGCCAAGGCCATTGTACCCAGCCAGCCTGCGACCAAGGTGTAGGTACGCAGCCACCCCGTGCCCAAGGCCAAGTCCACCCAGCTCACGGATCTTGGCCAACAAATGCTTGCCAAGCGGCCAAGGCCAAGGCACGCAGCCACCCTGCGGCCAAGGCCAAGGCTTAGGGCGACACTTGAGCACCCAGGCCTGGCCTCGGAGGCGCAGCCCGGGTGTGTGTTGTGTGTGCGTGAGAGTGTGCGACGTGCCTTGGTCGCGAGCATGTGCTGCATTTCGAGCAAGGCACGGAGCCAGCCCGCGGCCAAGGGCAAGGCCAAGGCCAAGGCACCAGGGCGCCCCGCGGCCAAGGCCAAGGCACGCGGCCGCCCCGCGGCCAAGGCCTAGGCACCCAGGGCAGGGCCATGGCACCCAGCCAGCCGGCGGCCAAGCCGTAGGCATGCCGCCAGCCCGCGGACAAGGCAAAGGCACGCAGCAACCCGCGGCCAAGGCCTATGTACGCAGCCAACCCGCGCCCAAGGCCAAGGCCGTGTGCTGTAGCTCACGGATCTTGGCCAACATTCGCGTTTCTGTGGCAGGGCGGGATTTTGGGGTAATGCATTAGATACGTGCGACTGTCGAACATCGGAAAAGACAGGAGTTGATTTCGAGGTCTGAACCCCATTTTACGGCCGATTTACCGAACGTTCGGGGGTGCGAAAAGGGGACGAAACGTGCCCGCGAATTGGTCCGGTTGTGGTAGAACAGGGCCGGGCGCCTCCTCCCGGCGCAAGTACTGTTTTCCGCTCGAAGAAATGGCGAAAATAATGCAGGAGGCCCTGCGCCCATTTTTCCGCCGGAAAAGCCCAAAATCCGTGAGCTATAGCACACGGATTGTGGCCAAATTTCGTGTTTCAGGGGCGGCGTGGGATTTTGGGCTGGCGTGGTCAGGTTTGGTGGGAGTCAGTGGCCAGAGAAAACGGAATCCAATTCTGAGCTCCGAAACTCGTTTTACGGCCATTTTACCGGCAGAGAAAGGGTGCCCAAACGGGTGCGCCAACTCGTCCAATTCAGGCAAAACCGGAGAAAGAAGTGGAAGATAGGTGTGGATCTCAGTTTTTGGTCCAAGAATACGAAGCAACGGCGAGGACCGTGTGCTCACATTTCGGCCAAATGCTCGCCCGCGGCCACGGCCAAGGCACAGGGCCACGCTCGAGCTCCCTGTCCTTGGCTCGGGGGAGCGGCCCGAGTGTGTGTTGTGTGTGCATGAGAGTGTGCGTGCCTTGGTCACGAGAATGTGCTGCATTTTGATCAAGGCACGGAGCCAGCCCGCGGTCAAGCCAAGGCCAAGGCAAGGCCAAGGCACCCAAGGCCAAGGCCAAGGCCAAGGCACGCGCCCCGGCCGCCAAGGCCAAGGGCCAAGGCCTAGGCACCCAGGGCCAAGGCCATGGCACCCAGCCAGCCAAGCCCAAGGCCAGGCACGCAGCCAGCCCCCAGCCAAGGCCAAGGCCAAGGCCATTGCCCCAGCCAGCCCGCGCCAAGGCCTAGGTACGCAGCCACCCCGCGCCCAAGGCCAAGGTGTGCTGTAGCTCACGGATCTTGGCCAACAAATGCTTGCGCGCCCAAGGCCAAGGCACGTGCCACCCCGCTGCCAAGGCCAAGGCACGGATCTTGGCTCAACTTGGCCAACTTTCGGGCGCAGCCGGGGGGGGCGGATTTTGGGGTGATGCATTAGGTACGTGACAGTCGAACATTGGAAAAGACGTGAGTCGATTCCGAGGTCCGAACCTCATTTTACGGCAGATTTACCGCCCGCTGAAGAACGGGGGTGCCCAAACGGGTGGGCCAACTCGTCCGATTCAGGCCAAACCGGAGAAAGAAATGGAAGATAGGTGTGGATCTTAATTTTTGGTCCAAGAATACGAGGCAACGGCGAGGACCATGTGCTCACTTTTTGGACAAATGCTCACCCGCGGCCAAGGCCAAGGCACGCAGCCACCCCGCGGCCAAGGCCAAGGCACAGGGCCACACTCGAGCTCCCAGTCCTTGCCTCGGGGGCGCGGCCCGAGTGTGTGTTGTGTGTGTGTGAGAGTGTGCGACATGCCTTGGTAGCGAGCATGTGCTGCATTTCGAGCAAGGCACGGAGCCAGCGCGCGGCCAAGGCACCTGGCCGCCCCGCGGCCAAGGACAAGTCATGCGGCCTCCCCGTGGCCAAGGCCTAGGCACCCAGGGCCAAGGCCATGGCACCCAGCCAGCCTGCGGCCAAGGCCTAGGCACGCAGCCAGCCCGCGGACAAGGCCAAGGCACGCAGCCACCCCGCGGCCAAGGCCTATGTACGCAGCCAACCCGCGCCCAATGCTAAGGCCGTTTGCTGTAGCTAACGGATCTTGGCCAACTTTCGCGTTTCTGTGGCAGTGCGGTGTTTTGGGGTAATGCATTAGATACGTGCGACTGTCGAACGTCGGAAAAATGGGCGCAGGGCCTCCCGCATTATTTTCGCCATTTCTTTGAGCGGAACACAGTACTTGCGCCGGGAGGAGGCGCTCGGCCCAGTTCTACCACAACCGGACCAATTTGCGGGCACGTTTCGTCCCCTTTTCGCACCCCCGAAAACGAGGTTCGGACCTTGGAATCAACACCCGTCTTTTCCGACGTTCGACAGTCGCACCCGTTCGGAAAAGGCCAAAATCCGTGAGCTATAGCACACGGATTGCTGCCAAATTTCGCGTTTCGAGGGCGGCATGGGATTTTGGGCTGGCATGGTCAGGTTTGGTGGGAGTCGGTGGCGGGAGAAAACGGAATCGAATTCCGAGCTCCGAAACTCGTTTTACGGCCATTATACCGGCAGAGAACGGGTGCCCAAATGGGTGCGCCAACTCGTCCGATTCAGGCCAAACCGGAGAAAGAAGTGGAAGATAGGTGTGGAGCTCAGTTTTTGGTCCAAGAATATGAAGCAACGGCAACGACCGTGTGCTCACATTTTGGCAAAATGCTCGCCCGCGGCCAAGGCCAAGGCACGCAGCCACCCTGCAGCCAAGGCCAAGGCACAGGGCCACGCTCGAGCTCCCTGTTCTTGCCTCGGGGGCACGGCCCGAGTGTGTGTAGTGTGTGCGTGAGAGTGTGTGACGTGCCTTGGTCGCGAGCATGTGCTGCATTTCGAGCAAGGCACGGAGCCAGCCCGCGGCCAAGGCCAATGCCAAGGCATGCGGCCGCCCCGTGGCCAAGGCCAAGGCACGCGGACGCACCGTGGCCAAGGCCAAGGCTCCCAGGGCCAAGGCCGTGGCACACAGCCACCCCGCGGCCAAGGCTTAGGCACGCAGCCAACCCGCGGCCAAGGCCTAGGCACGCAGCCAACCCGCGGCCAAGGCCTAGGCACGCAGCCAGCCCGCAGCCAAGGCCAAGGCACGCAGCCACCCCGCGGCCAAGGCCAAGGCCATGGCATCCAGCCACCCTGCGGCCAAGGCCAAGGCCATGGCATCCAGCCACCCCGTGGCAAAGGTGTAGGTACGCAGCCACCCTGCGCCCAAGGCCAAGGCCCAAGGCGAAGGCCGTGTGCTGTTGCTCTCGGATCTTGGCCAGCTTTTTCATTTCCTTGGCGGTGCGAGATTTTGGGGTGATGCATTAGATACGTACGACAGTCAAACGTCGGAAAAGACGGGAGTCGATTCCGAGGTCCGAACCTCATTTTATGGCAGATTTACCGGCAGAGAATGGGTGCCCAAACGGGTGGGCCAACTCGTCCGATTCAGACCAAACCGGAGAAAGAAATGGAAGATAGGTGTGGATCTCAGTTTTTGGTCCAAGAAAACGAAGCAACGGCGAGGACCGTGTGCTCACATTTTTGACAAATGCTCGCCCGCGGCCAAGGCCAAGGCACGCAGCCACCCCGCGGCCAAGGTCAAGGCACAGGGCCACGCTCGAGCTCCCTGTCCTTGCCTAGGGAGCGCTGCCCGAGTGTGTGTTGTGTATGCGTTTGAGTGTGCGATGCACATTTTAAATTAAATGTGAAATATTCAGATATGTTGTTTTGGAAATTAGTGTAATAATATGTGAAGAGAATATTCGAAGCTTTAGGTCCAGCTTGAACCCTGAACATGGAGGTCGAAAATGCAAATAAATTTTCAAGCCTACCATTGAGACAACTTAAAATATCAATATGCAACTCACAAATAAAATTTATATTTGGATCTAAGATACAAATTAATTATAAATCAAATAATTAACGATTTCACATCACAATTTGACATTTAAGTTGCTGCTTTCTGTGGTCAAATCCAAATTAAAATGTCTTATTGTTGAAAAAAGTTAGGGTTAAAAAATTTGTGCTACAAAAAATGTGTGAAAACATAAGAGAAACACAAAATTAAGGGTTGGGAAAGCCCCCCAAGCTCCTACGGAGCTTGACCGCCACGATTGTCTCAAAAAGTTATGCAATTTAAAAAAAAAACACCTCAAATGGACCTCCAAACAAAAAGTTATCGCATTTCGAAGATTTCGACCCTTTCCAAATGGTCCCCCACGCGCCAATGACGCTAGAACGCACCGTTTCTTTTAACTTAGTATAAAAGGGACCTTTAGCGCGTATTCCCGCACAAATGAAGCACACTTCAAAGGTTCTTGTTAACATGAATAACTGATAAACTTGTCGTCTTTGGCGTCATAGTGCTCCCATATATGGTTACTTTAGTTGGCACTTCTTAGTTTTGCTTAAAATTAACTGCGCGGATCTTTTCAGTTGCAATCTTACAGAAATTGTGCTCTGCTGCTTCAATTGTACTTTCCCATGAGCGCTAGTATTAGCTTTTGTCTCCTGAAATAAGAAATAAAAGATGGTCTATATTTCTACATTTATAATGAAGAATCAGCTCAAGTTGCTCAATATGAGGAGCATGAAGATGAATAAGAGTTGATTTTGTTGTCATCCATGGTTCTCTTTTGGATGCTTATCCTGTTCAGCGTTATTGCATTGCTGACAGACAAAACATGGTACAAATGTGACAACAAAACATTGAAGCCTGTAATTGTTGTCACTACTTGTTAGGGATCTTACACTTCAGTTATGAACCCAAATTCTTTACTCCTTCTCTCAAATCCCAAGGTTTGGATTGACTGTTGACTAGTTTGAGATTATCAGTTTACCCATTTCATACATGTGCGTAAAATTGTTTACATTTGCACTTCATATTGCTTCACAAGTTTTTGGGTTAATAGCAAGGAACACTGAGCCAAATCATAGCTTGGGTTTGGGATGGGGGAAAAAGACATTAAATTAAAGTCGTTTAGGATACAAATTCACCCAAGGCCAAGGCGAAGGCACCCAAGGCCAAGGCCTAGGCACTCAGCCACCCCGCAGCCAACGCCAAGGCCTAGGCACCCAGCCACCCCGCGGCCGGGGGCAAGGCAAGCAGCCCGACCGCGCGTGGGATCCACGGCCAATGCAGAAACCAGGCGAGGCCCAAGCGTCTGTCCGACTTTGTTTGGGCCGAAATATTAGGAGGTGACGTATTTCGACTGAAGTTATCTTACGGGACTGAAAATTGGGGAGAACAGCGCGGAAGCTCCGGGCCCCATTTTTCGGGCCAAAATGGGCAAAGACCGTGTGCTGTAGCTCACGGATCTGGGTCAACTTTCGCGTTTTTGGGGCGGTGCGGGATTTTGGGGTGATGCATTAGATACGTGCGACAGTCATACATCGGAAAAGACGGGAGTCGATTCCGAAGTCCGAACCCCGTTTTACAGCCGATTAACCGAACGTGCGGAGGTGCGAAAGGGCAATGAAACGTACCCGCGAATGGTTCCGATTGTGGCAGAACTGCGCCGGGGGCCTCCTCACGGTGCAAGTACTCTTTTCCGAATGGTTTCTAGAGCACACGGATTGCGGCCAAATTTCGCGTTTCGGGGGCGGCGTGGGATTTTGGGCTGGCGTGGTCGGGTTTGGTGGGAGTCGGTGGCGGGAGAAAACGGAATCCAATTCCGAGCTCCGAAACTCGTTTTACGGCCATTTTACCGGCAGAGAACGGGTGCCCAAACGGGTTGGCCAACTCATCCGATTCAGGCCAAACCGGAGAAAGAAGTTGAAGATAGGTGTGGATCTCAGTTTTTGGTCCGAGAATACGAAGCAACGGCGAGGACCGTGTGCTCACATTTTGGTCAAATGCTCGCCCGCGGCCAAGGCCAAGGCACGAAGCCACCTTGCGGCCAAGGCCAAGGCATAGGGCCACGCTCGAGCTCCCTGTCCTTGCCCAGGGAGCGCGGCCAGAGTGTGTGTTGTGTGTGCGTTAGAGTGTGCGACGTGCCTTGGTCACGAGCATGTGCTGCATTTCCACGAAGGCGCGGAGCCAGCCCGTGGCCAAGGCCAAGGCACGTGGCCACCCCGCGGCCAAGGCCAAGGCATGCGGCCGCCCTAAGGCCAAGGCCTAGGCACCCAGGGCCAAGGCCATGGCACCCAGCCAGCCCGCGGCCAAGCTCTAGGCACGCAGCCAGCCGGCGGCCAAGGCCAAGGCACGCAGCCACCCCGCGGCGAAGGCTTATGTACGCAGCCAACCCGCGCCCAAGGCCAAGGCCATGTGCTGTAGCTCACGGATCTTGGCCAAATGCTCAACCGCGGCCAAGGCCAAGGCACCCAGGGCCAAGGCCAAGGCACGCAGCCACCCCGCGGCCAAGGCCAAGGCACAGGGCCACGCTCGAACACCCTGTCCTTGCGTCGGGGGCGCGGGCCGAGTGTGTGTTGAGTGTGCGTGAGAGTGTGCGACGTGCCTTGGTCGCGAGCATGTGCTGCATTTCCACGAAGGCAAGGAGCCGGCCCGTGGCCAAGGCCAAGGCACGCGGCTGGCCCGAGGCCAAGGCCTAGGCACCCAGGGCCAAGGCCATGGCAACCAGCCAGCCCGCGGCCAAGCTCTAGGCATGCAGCCAGCATGCGGCCAAGGTCAAGGCACGCAGCCACCCCGCGGCGAACGCTTATGTACGCAGCCAACCCGAGCCCAAGGCCAAGGCCGTGTGCTGTAGCTCACGGATCTTGGCCAAATGCTCGCCCGCGGCCAAGGCCAAGGCACGCAGCCACCCCGCGGCCAAGGCCAAGGCACAGGGCCACGCTCGAGCTCCCTGTCCTTGCCTCAGGGGCGCGGCCCAAGTGTGTGTTGTGGGTGCGTGAGAGTGTGCGACGTGCCTTGGTCGCGAGCATGTGCTGCATTTCGAGCAAGGAACGGAGCCAACCCGCGGCCAAGGTCAAGGCCAAAGTACGTGGCCGCCCCGCGGCAAAGGCCAAGGCACACGGCCGCCCCGTGCCCAAGGCCAATGCACGTGCCCGCGCCGTGGCCAAGGCCAAGGCACCCATGGCCAAGGGCAAGGCACGCAGCCACCCCGCGGCCAAGGCCAAGGCACAGGGCCACGCTCGAACTCCCTGTCCTTCCGTCGGGGGCGCGGCCCGAGTGTGTGTTGTGTGTGCGTGAGAGTGTGCGACGTGCCTTGGTCGCAAGCATGTGCTGCATTTCCACGAAGGCACGGAGCCAGCCCGCGGCCAAGGCCAAGGCACGTGGCCACCCCGCGGCCAAGGCCAAGGCACGCGGCTGGCCCGAGGCCAAGGCCTAGGCACCCAGGGCCAAGGCCATGGCACCCAGCCAGCCCGCGGCCAAGCTCTAGGCACGTAGCCAGCCCGCGGCCAAGCTCTAGGCACGCAGCCAGCCCGCGGCCAAGGCACCCAGCCACCCCGCGGCCAAGGCCTACGTACGCAGCCACCCCGCGCCCAAGGCCAAGGCCGTGTGCTGTAGCTCACGGATCTTGGCCAACTTTCGCGTTTCTGTGGCAGTGCGGGATTTTGGGGTAATGCATTAGATACGTATGACAGTCGAACGTCGCAAAAGACGGGAGTTTATTCCGAGGTCCGAACCTCATTTTACGGCCGATTTAACGAACGTGCGGGGGTGCGAAAAAGGGGACGACTCGTGCCCGCGAATTGATCCGGTTGTGGTAGAACGGGGCCGGGCACCTCCTCATGGCGTAAGTACTGTTTTCCGCTCGAAGAAATGGTGAAAATAATGCGGGAGACCCTGCGCCCATTTTTCCGCCGGAAAAGGCCAAAATCCGTGAGCTATAGCACATGGATTGCGGCCAAATTTCGCGTTTCGGAGGTGGCGTGGGATTTTTGGCTGGCGTGGTCGGGTTTGGTGTGAGTCGGTGGCGGGAGAAAACAAAATCCAATTCCGACGTCCGAAACTCATTTAACGGCCATTTTACCGGCAGAGAACGGGTGCGCAAATGGGTGTGCTAACTCGTCCGATTCAGGCAAAACCGGAGAAAGAAGTGGAAAATAGGTGTGGATCTCAGTTTTTGGTCCAAGAATACGACTCAACGGCGAGGACCGTGTGCTCACATTTTGGCCAAATGCTCGCCCACGGCCAAGGCCAAGGCACGGAGTGACCCAGCGGCCAAGGCCAAGGCACAGGTCCACGCAAGAGCTCCCTGTCCTTGCCTCGGGTGTGCGGCCCGAGCGTCTGTTGTGTGTGCTTGAGAGTGTGCGACGTGGCTTGGTCGCGAGCATGTGCTGCATTTCGAGCAAAGAACGGAGCCAGCCCGCGGCCAAAGCCAAGGCCAAGGCACGTGCCGACCCCGCGGCCAAGGCCTAGGCACGCAGCCACCCAGCGGCTAAGGCCTAGGTACCCGGGGCCAGGCTCGCCAAGGCCAAGGCAAGGCACAGCTACGACCCCTGCCTTGCCAAGGGGCCTGTGTGTTGTGTGTGCATGAGAGTGTGCACGTGCCTTGCTCGTGAGCATGTGCTGCATTTCTAGCAAGGCACGGAGCCAGCCCGCGGCCAAGGCCAAGGCACGCCTCCCGTGGCCAAGGCCTAGGCACCTAGGCCAGCCATGGCCCTAGCCAGAGCGGCAAGGCCTAAGGCCAAGCCAAGGCACGCAGCCACCCCGCTCACGGATCTTGGCCCACCCCGTGCCCAAGGCCTAGGTAGCAGCCACCCCGCGCCCCAGGCCAAGGCCGTGTGCTGTCGCTCACGGATCTTGGCCAACTTTCGTGTTTCCGGGGCGGCGCGGGATTTTGGGGTGATGCATTAGATACGTGTGGCAGTCGAACATCGGAAAAACGGGAGTCGATTCCGAGGTCCGAACCCCGTTTTACGGCCGATTTACTGAACGTGCGGGGGTGCGAAAAGGGGACGAAACGTGCTCGCGAATTGGTCTTGTTGTGGTAGAACTGGGCCGGGCGCCTCCTCACGACGCAAGTACTGTTTTCCGCTCGAACAAATGCCGAAAATAATTCGGGAGGCCCTGCGCCCATTTTTCTGCCGGAAAAGGCCAAAATCCATGAGCTATAGCACACAGATTGCGGCCAAAATTCGCGTTTCGGGGCCAGCATGGGATTTTGGGCTGGCGTGATCGGGTTTGGAGGGAGTCGGTGGCAGGAGAAAATGGTATCCAATTCCGAGCTCCGAAACTCATTTTACGGCCGTTTTTCCGGCAGAGAACGGGTGCCCAAATGGGTGCGCCAACTTGTCCGATTCAGGCCAAACCGGAGAAAGAAGTGGAAGATAGGTGTGGATCACAGTTTTTTGTCCAAGAATACGAAGCAACGGCGAGGACCGTGTGCTCACATTTTGGCCAAATGCTCGCCCGCGGCCAAGGCCAAGGCATGCAGCCACCCTGCGGCCAATGGCAAGGCACTGGGCCACGCTCGAGCTCCCTGTCCTTGCCTCGGTAGCGCGGCCCGACTGTGTGTTGTGTGTGTGTGAGAGTGTGCGACGTGCCTTGGTCCCAAGCATGTGCTGTATTTCGAGCAAGGCACGCAGCCACCCCGTGGCCAAGACCAAGGCCATGGCACCCAGCCACCCCGCTGCCAAGGCCTAGGTACTCAGCCACCCCGCGCCCAAGGCCAAGGCCGTGTGCTGCAGCTCACGGATCTTGGCCAACTTTCGCGTTTCCGGGGAAATGCGGGATTTTGGGGTGATGCATTAGATACGTACGGCAGTCGAACGTCGGAAAAGACGGGAGTCGATTCCGAGGTCCGAACCCCGTTTTACGGCTGATTTACCGAACGTGCGGGGGTGCGAAAAGGGGACGAAACGTGCCCACGAATTGGTCTGGTTGTGGTAGAACGGGACCGGGCACCTCCTCACGGTGTAAGTACTGTTTTCCGCTCAAAGAAATGGCAAAAATAATGCGGGAGGCCCTGCGCCCATTTTTCAGCCAGAAAAGGCCAAAATCCGTGAGCTATAGCACACAGATTGCGGCCAAAAAAACGCGAAATTTGGCGACAATCCGTGTGCAATAGCTCACGGATTTTGGCCTTTTTTGGCGGAAAAATGGGCACAGGGCCTCCCGCATTATTTTTGCCATTTCTTCGAGCGAAAAGCAGTACTTGCGCCGTGAGGAGGCCCCCGGCCCAGTTCTACCACAATCGGACCAATTCGCGGGCACGTTTCGTCCCCTTTTCACACCCCCGCACCCTCGGTAAATCGGCCGTAAAACGAGGTTCGGACCTCGAAATCGACTCCCCTCTTTTCCAACGATCGACTGTCGCACGTATCTAATGCATCAACCCAAAATGCCGCACCGCCCGGAAACGCGAAAGTTGGCCAAGATCCGTGAGCTACAGCACACGGCCTTGGCCTTGGCCGCGGGGTGGCTGCGTGCCATGGCCTTGGCCTTGGCCGCGGGGTGGCTGCGTGCCGTGGCCTTGGCCTTGGCCTCGGGGTGACTGCGTGCAAAGGCCTTGGCCACGGACTGGCTGCGTGCCTAGGCCTTGGCCGCGGGCTGGCTGGGTGCCATGGCCTTGGCCGCGGGGTGGACGCTTGCCTTGGCCTTGGCCACGGGGTGGCTGCGTGCCTCGGCCTTGGCCTTGGCCGCGGGCTGGCTCCGTGCCTTGCTCGAAATGCAGCACATGCTCGCGACCAAGGCAGGTCGCACACTCTCACGCACACACAACACACACTCGGGCCGCGCTCCCGAGGCAAGGATAGGGAGCTCGAGCGTGGCCCTGTGCCTTGGCGTTGGCCGCGGGGTGGTTGCGTGGCTTGGCCTTGGCTGCGGGCGAGCATTTGGCCAAAATGTGAGCAGACGGTCCTCGCTGTTTCTTCGTATTCTTGGACCAAAAACTGAGATCCACACCTACCTTCCACTTCTTTCTCCGGTTTTTCCTGAATCGGACGAGTTGGCCCACCCGTTTGGGCACCCGTTTGCTGCCGGTAAGATGGCCGTAAAACGAGTTTCGGAGCTCGGAATTGGATTCCGTTTTCTCCCGCCACCGACTCCCACCAAACCCAATGACACCAGCCCAAAATCCCACGCCGCCCCCGAAACGCGAAATTTGGCCACAATCCGTGTGCTATAGCTCACGGATTTTGGCCTTTTCTGGTGGAAAAATGGGCACAGGGCCTCCCGCATTATTTTTGCAATTTCCTTGACCAGAAAGAAGTACTTGCGCCGTGAGGAGGCCCCCGGCCCAGTTCTACCACAATCGGACCAATTCGAGGGCACGTTTCGTCCCCTTTTCGCACCCCCGCACCCTCGGTAAATCGGCCGTAAAACGAGGTTCGGACCTCGAAACGTGCCCGCGAATTGGTCCGATTGTGGTAGAATTGGGCCGGGAGCCTCCTCACGGTGCAAGTACTGTTTTCCGCACGAAGAAATGGCGAAAATAATGCGGGAGGCCCTGCGCCCATTTTTCCCACGGAAAAGGACAAAATCCGTGAGCTATAGCACACGGATTGTGGCCAAATTTCGCGTTTCGGGGGCGGCGTGGGATTTTGGGCTGGCGTGGTCGAGTTTGGTGGGAGTCGGTGGCGGGAGAAAACGGAATCCAATTCCGACCTCCGAAACTTGTTTTACGGCCATCTTACCGGCAGCAAACGGGTGCCCAAACGGGTGGGCCAACTCGTCCGATTCAGGAAAAACCGGAGAAAGAAGTGGAAGGTAGGTGTGGATCTCAGTTTTTGGTCCAAGAATACGAAGAAACAGCGAGGACCGTCTGCTCACATTTTGGCCAAATGCTCGCCCGCAGCCAAGGCCAAGCCACGCAACCACCCCGCGGCCAACGCCAAGGCACAGGGCCACGCTCGAGCTCCCTATCCTTGCCTCGGGAGCGCGGCCCGAGTGTGTGTTGTGTGTGCGTGAGAGTGTGCGACCTGCCTTGGTCGCGAGCATGTGCTGCATTTCGAGGTCCGAACCTCGATTTACGGCCGATTTACCGAGGGTGCGGGGGTGCGGGGGTGCGAAAAGGGGACGAAACGTGCCGTCGAATTGGTCCGATTGTGGTAGAACTGGGCCGGGGGCCTCCTCACGGCGCAAGTACTGCTTTCCGCTCGAAGAAATGGCAAAAATAATGCGGGAGGCCCTGCGCCCATTTTTCCGCCAGAAAAGGCCAAAATCCGTGAGCTATAGCACACGGTTGTGGCCAAATTTTGCGTTTCGGAGGCGGCGTGGGATTTTGGGCTGGCGTCGTCGGGTTTGGTGGGAGTCGGTGGCGGGAGAAAACGGAATCCAATTCCGACCTCCGAAACTCGTTTTACGGCCATTTTACCGCCAGAGAACGGGTGCCCAAACGGGTCGGCCAACTCATCGGATTCAGGCAAAACCGGAGAGAGAAGTAGAAGGTAGGTGTGGATATCAGTTTTTGGTCCAAGAATACGAAGCAACGGCGAGGGCCGTGTGCTCACATTTTGGCCAAATGCTCGCCCTTGGCCAAGGTCAAGGCCAAGGCACGCGGCCACCCCGCGGCCAAGGCCAAGGCACAAGGCCACGCTCGAGCTCCCTATCCTTGCCCCGGGAGTGCAGCCCAAGTGTGTGTTGTGTGTGCGCGAGAGTGTGCGACGTGCCTTGGTCGCGCGCATGTGCTGCATTTCGAGCAAGGCACGCAGCCAGCCCGCGGCCAAGGCCAAGGCACGCAGCCACCCCGAGGCCAAGGCCATGGCCATGGCACCCAGCCACCCCGCAGCCAAGGCCAAGGCACGCAGCCACCCCGCGGCCAAGGCCGTGTGCCGTAGCTCACGGATCTTGGCCAACTTTCGCGTTTCCGGGGCGGTGCGGGATTTTGGGGTGATGCATTAGATACGTGGGACAGTCGTACGTCGGAGAAGACAGGAGTCGATTCCGAGGTCCGAATCTCGTTTTACGGCCGATTTACCGAACGTGCGGGGGGTGTGAAAAGGGGAAGAATCATGCCCGCGAATTGTTCCGTTTCTGGTAGAACTGGGCCGGGGGCCTCCTCACGGTGGTAGTACTGTTTTACGCATGAAGAAATGGCGAAAATAATACTGCAGGCCCTGCGCCCATTTTTCCGCCCGAAAAGGCCAAAATCCGTGAGCTATAGCACACGGATTGCGGCCAAATTTCGTGTTTCGGGGGCCGCGTGGGATCTTTGGCTGGCGTGCTGGGGTTTGGTGGGAGTTGGTGGCGGGAGAAAGTGGAATCCAATTCCGAGCTCCGAAACTCATTTTACGGCCATTTACCGGCAGAGAATGGGTTCCCAAACGGGTGGGCCAACTCGTCCGATTCAGGCAAAACCGGAGAAAGAAGTGGAAGGTAGGTGTGGATCTCATTTTTTGGTCCAAGAATGCGAAGCAACGGCGAGGACCGTGTCCTCACATTTTGGCCAAATGCTCGCCCGCGGCCAAGGCCAAGGCCAAGGCACGCGGCCACCCTGCGGCCAAGGCCAAGGCCAAGGCACGCGGCCACCCTGCGGCCAAGGCCAAGGCACAGGGCCACGCTCGAGCTCCCTATCCTTGCCCCGGGAGCGCGGCCCAAGTGTGTGTTGTGTGTGCGCGAGAGTGTGCGACGTGCCTTGGTCGCGAGCATGTGCTGCATTTCGAGCAAGGCACGCAGCCAGCCCGCGGCCAAGGCCAAGGCACGCAGCCACCCTGCGGCCAAGGCCAAGGCCATGGCACCCAGCCACCCCGCTGCCAAGGCCAAGGCCATGGCACCCAGCCACCCCGCGGCCAAGGCCTAGGCACGCAGCCACCCCGCGGCCAAGGCCAACGCAATGGCACCCAGCCACGCCGCTGCCAAGGCCAAGGAACGTAGCCACCCCGCGGCCAAGGCCATGTGCTGTAGCTCACGGATCTTGGCCAACTTTCGCGTTTCCGGGGTGGTGCGGGATTTTGGGGTGATGCATTAGATACGTGCGACAGTCGAACGTCGGAGAAGAGGGGAGTCGATTCCGAGGTCCGAACCTCGTTTAACGGCCGATTTACCGAACGTGCGGGGGTGCGAAAAGGGGATGAGTCGTGCCCGCGAATTGGTCCGGTTGTGGTAGAACTGGGCCGGGGGCCTCCTCACGGTACTAGTACTGTTTTGCGCTTGAAGAAATGGCGAATATAATGCGGGAGGCCCTGCGACCATTTTTCCGCCCGAAAAGGCCAAAATCCGTGAGCTATAGCACACAGATCGCGGCCAAATTTCGCGTTTCGGGGGCGGCGTTGGATTTTTGGCTGGCGTGGTCGGGTTTGGTGGGAATCGATGGCGGTAGAAAATGGAATCCAATTCCGAGTTCCGAAACTCGTTTTACGGCCATTTTTCCGCCAGAGAACGGGTGCCCAAACGGGTGGGCCAACTCGTCGGATTCAGGCAAAACCGGAGAAAGAAGTGGAAGGTAGGTGTGGATCTCAGTTTTTGGTCCAAAAATACGAAGCAACGGCGAGGACCGTGTGCTCACATTTTGGAAAA
>JASUUG010000754.1:0-43384 GCA_030449905.1 Luvunga scandens | reverse complement strand
TTTGAATTATAATTTAAAAATTATATTGATATAATTTTTATTTATATAATAAAAAATTTATTATATTTCTAATTATTTTTTAAATATTATTCAAAATTTATATTTATTATATATTATTAACTTTTATTTTATAATAGTTATTTTTTCACTGTAGATGTAACTTTTAAGCTACATAATCTCAATATCAAACAATACTTTAATTTGGAACCATCATCAATTGTTTTGGCTCCTCTTACTTTTTGTTGTTACAATTAACATTTAGGGATAAGAGGATCCTTCTTTCCAACTATCTTATTATTTTGAGATTCTTTGTCAAAAACAAATTAAGATCTTATCTCATTTAAAAAAAAACCTCATATCATCATCATTCATCATAAACACCAAACTGTAAATTAACTAATGGGTTAATTTTTATTTGAGGAATACTATGCATCCCAAAACTTTATTCCAAAAATTTCATCATTAATGCTATTTTTTTATTAACCAAAAATGTGTTGACATACTCAATGTTGCTTACCCACCGACCTCTTGAAAATATCAATGCGACTTCCATTTGTCCTTAAACAATCGTTTTGTTTAATAGGCAAAGGGTGGTTTTATCTTTACATAATTAACAAATTTATATATTAAGAATTATTAAGTATTTATAAAAATAAATTAATATTAATCTTATCGGTAAGAACCCCAAAAAATAAAAATCTTTAGCTAACTCTATGTCTTTTTTTAATTTTCTTAGATTTTAGTTTTAATTTTTCTTACATTCTAAATACTTTTTATCAATACAAGCTAGGGCTATTACAGTACTTTTACTGGTCAACGAGAATCAACAGGTAAATTTAACGGAAAGGGAGGATTGCATTGACGTTTTCAATTGATTGGAATAAGTTGAAAAATGCCAAAACACGTAGGATAAATAAGATTAATCCTCACCTAATAAGCAAAAAGAAGACGTCATTTGTTGTTGTTTTTATCTTATGTACTAATTACACCATTTGCAATGAGATTAATTTCCCACACAACATCAAATCGCACTATGATTGCTCATATCCCGAAGTCAATTTTCTGTCTTCATCACTTAAAATCAATGGTCAAATCTAACAACCAAATTAGTGTAGAAGCAAGCATGTGCTTCCTTCTTTGAGGGTAGGGAACATTTGGGCCAAGCATCCCTAGTCCCTCACATGATTTGCCTAAATCTTAAAAACAATGCCGATCACCATTATTAATGATCTAGGAACTATATATGCTCAGAAACAATTATTAGGCCGTTTGATTTGAACAAATCATAATATATAAGTGATTTGAACAAATCATAATATCTTTAGCATGCATCCGTCCCTTCATGATCAATATCAATACTTGTCTAGATACGTAAGCTCCTAAAGATAAGAGTCATATTGAATTGAGACTAGATTTTCTTGGCTTCAAAATGCTATTAAGTTTGTAAGTTACAATCTCAATTCCATAAAAAAATTTGTGGCGAGAAATTGTACGTCGGTTTTGTGCAGCTGCCAATGAATTTCCGTATTAGAATCATGAATCGTGGATCAAATAAAGGGCACCATAAAGCTGTATATTGCGAGATTGAAAGCAACGAGAGGGGTCGATGATTTTGAAATCCATTTGAGAAATGTTAAAACGATGAATGTGCCAAGCTACCTGCTGGAACAGTGAAGCACAAGTTGCATCGATCCTTTCGAATCTTCAAGTTTCTATCTCTTGTGGTCACATGTTTCGACGATATGCCTTCAGCTTCGAGTGAAGATTTTTGATATTTCATTACTCACGCATCTGTCATACAAATGTATTTTCTTTTGAATAAATGTACGTATTACATGCATGCATTACACCTATATCTAATAGCGGGATGCTAAATCATTTTCTTTTTCGTTAGAGTGGGGTGAGCTAGGCTCGAGCTGCTCTGTGTTTAGTATTGGGTATCGGTCTAAATATTAATTCTGCATCATCGTCAAATTATAACAGTCGAAATGCACTCCGATCCTCTGATTAAGACTGATAGAACATTTACTACACTCCTTTTATGTAATTAAATGGTAGACTAATTCTTGCGTTTCTTCGAGTATACTAGTTAGCGCAATGGATAATGAAGAGATTTGATATTCATTCCTACATAATAATAAAATGAAAAAAATTACCTAATATTGCCGTCCAAAAACAGCAAGAATGTTAGGATTTTTATTTTATATATTTTTATTATTTTAAAATATAATATATTAAAAGCTCAATATAATGAGTTAGTTAAAATATATTATTTTCCTTGTATCTTCTTGTTAATTAATGTGGTGGTTAAAATTACAAGATTAGTACTGTAATTAAACTCAGATTACATAAATGAAACATACGATTTATGAATTTAACTTTCAACTTGTAAATCAACATTAATTGTAAAATAAAATATAAATTTTGGAAATAGAGCATAATATTTGAAAATGTAAAATAAAACAAGTAAATTAATATAAAATTGATAAATTGATGTATTACTAGTGAATAAAATAAAAACTTGCAAATATAATATAAAAGTAGTAAAGCCAAATAAAACATGAATTTTAGAAATAAAACATAAGACTCATAAATAGAAGGTAAAAAAAGTTAAATTAATAAACTAATGTATTATTAGTAAACAAAACAAAAACTTATAAATATAACATAAAACTAGTAAATTAATATTAAGTGCAAAATAAAGTATAAATTTTGAAAAAGAAAAAAAGACTCCTGCACTCTAACGTTTGGGTAAATGGTCACAAAAACCCCTATATTTTCAACAAGAGACTCCAACACTCTCTTTTGACCATAATACCCTTTGACTTTATAAATAGAAGTATAGCATTAAAATAAATGTAATAATATATACATTTTAAATTAATTTAAATATTTAAAAATATTTTTATATTTTATAATCTATTAGGCATAGTTATTATATTAAATTAATTTTTAATAATAAATAGAAACATAATATTAAAATTAAAAAAATTAAAATTAGAATTATTTTATGTAAAAGAATAATTTTAATATTATAAATATGGAGATTAAATATATTTAATTCAAAGATTTATTTAAAAATATTTATAATAAATAAAAATATATTTTCAAAATAAATATAATAATTTAAAAATTTAATATTATTTTAAAAATTTGAAATAATTTAATGTTATTAGTTTACTAGATAGATTATATTATTTTTATTAATTAAAAAATTTGAAAGTCAATTTTCTAATTACTATATTTCAAAGGTATTATGATAAAAAAGGGGTATTGGTGTCCCTTTTTAAAAACTTATGGGTGTTTGATACCGTTTTCCCAAATCTTGGGAGTATAAATATCCTTTTCCTTTTTAGAAATAGAAAATAAGAATTAAAAATATAAAGTAAAATAAGTAAATTAATATAAAATTGGTAAATTGATGTATTACTAGTAAACAAAAATAAAAACTTTTAAATATAACATAAACTAGTAAATCAACATTAAGTACAACATAAAACATAAATTTGGAAATAGAACGTAAGACTTATAAATGAAAGTTAAAACAAATAAGTCAATATAAAACTAATTAAGATGTATTATTAGTAAATAAAACAAAAGCTTCTAAATATAATATAAAATTATTAAATTAATATTAATTTTAAAATAAAATATAAATTTTAGAAATAGAATATGAGACTAGTAAATGAAAAGTAAAGCTAGTAAATTCATATAAAACTGGTAAATTGATCATGTATTATTTAAACAAAATAAAAATTTACAAATATAATATAAAACTAGTAAATCCACACTAAATGTAAAATAAAACATAAATTTTGAAATGAAAACACAAGACTTGTAAATGGAATGTTAAAAAAAGTATATTAATATAAGAGTGGTAATTAATACTTTAATAATAAACATAATAAAGACTTACAAATATAATATAAAAGTTATAAATCAACATTAATTGTAAAGTAAACTATAAATTTTCTAAATTACACCTAAACCTTATGATAGAAAGTAAAATAAGTAAACTAATGTAAGAGTTATTTTTTAAAAAATTAAAAAAATTAAAATGTAAATAAAAACTTGTTATAATATTGATTATCTTATGTAATTACAAATTTTGTATTCAAATTTAATAATGATAGTTTTGAGTTTATGTAATACATGTAATATTTTATTAAGAATAAAACCTATTCTCATAATTAAATTTAAAAAAACTGTTCTTTTAAATTTTTTCAAAGCTATTTGTAAGATGATGTGGTTTTACAACTGTCCACACCTTCTCAACAACAACTCCAAATAATCCCTAAGTATAAGTGAGGAGCAAATTTTAAAGCTATATAAAATATGCATAAGACTCAAAATCAAATCTAATTTTATTGATATTATGATATATTATATATATGTCTAGTAATATGAGATATTTTTTTATTTTATTTTGAATTGACCCACATCAAAATAAATAATTTCATTCAACTAACTTCTATAGTAAACAAGTACTACTATAGAACATGGAAAAAAAATTATAAATGTCCTAGAATGAAAGTAGACTATATGATTAAACCAATACAATAAAACTTATTCCACTTGTTTTTAGTATAATTTTTTTTTGTTTTCAATTGATGAGTGATTTTTTTCTTTGTTTAATTAAAATAGATGAACAAACTATTTTTTACTAAAATTCTATAAAATCCATATTAATTTTTTAATAATTAATGGTCTTACATTAATTTATTTATTTCACTTTCTATTTACTTGTGTTATATGTAATTTATGAAATTTATCTCTATCACAACATTGATATTACAATTTTAATCACGACATTATAAAATTTTCTGTTAAATGATTAATGAAATCTCTCCTATTAGAGGACTTCATCAATTAGGTTTTGTCAAGGCGGGGCAGCTGAAAGTTTAAATATAACGCTACCGAAAGTTTCTCTTGCAGTTAACAAAGTTTTATCCCTTCTTCAAAATAATCTATCCATGTCATTACGATGACATTTTGCAGTTAACATATACGAGTATCCAACCTAAAAGTAATTTTGAGGGGAAAAAAAGAATACAAATAAATTAAACAGGTAAGAAATAAATAAAAAATAAAATTGAGTCATAAAATTAATAGATATATCAAATGTCTTTGGGAAAAACGTATTTGATGAGTTATTATTATTAAAATGGTATTGCTTTGTGACATTAACAATTCAATAATGATGTTAATAATTTGGTGATAAACTAAGTAGAAAAAGAAAAGTTAGGTGCTTTGAGCGGGTAAATATTTTTTCAGTTCATATATTTTAACTTAAGTATTTGTTTAGTTTCTATATTTTCAAAAAATACCCTAAGACACCCTTACTGGTAATTATGTTAAAATCCTGCCTTTTTCTCTCTCTCTCTCTCTCTCTCTCTCTCTTTTTGCTTTTACAATAATACTCTAACAACAATAATCTTTGAGATATAATTGAAAAGAAAAAAAAGTGAATTTATTAAATTAGCCTTAAAAGTAAAATAAAAGTTACTTGTTATCATTTTACTTTTAGGATTAATTTAGTAAATTAAATTTGTTACAAAAAAATTATTAGTAAAATTGTTGCAAGGGTATTAAACATTACTTTATATTGCTTTAAATTGGTTGGTATTAATTTATTTATAAATAATAATTAGCAAGATTGTTGCAAGGGTATGAAAAATATCAATTGTTTTATATTGATATTTATTTCTTAATCTTCTAATAACTAATTATTGGTTAATTTATTAATTAATATTTTTTAGATTAAAAGATATAAAAAATATTGTTGCAAGGTTATTATTGTACAAATAAAGAAAAAGTAAGACATGAGAGTAACATCTTTAATAGTAGGGATATCTTGAAGTGTTTTTGAAAATACATGCACTAAATGGGTGTTTAAGTTAAAACATTTGAAACAAGCATTTACTTGCTTTTGAGTATTACTCTTTGGTAGTGAATTGAATTTTTAGCAAAAGTTTGTTGTTAAATTTTTCGATATATAAATGGTTTTTATAGAATTTAGTGAAATTAGATTAATGAGGCCTAAAGAAACTAGATTAAATGAGGCTCAGCAAAAGTTTTCATGATGATTAACACGACATAACACAATAAAAACAATTGTTGGGTTGATATTTATTAGATCGATGTGTTAATAGATTAACACATAAAAATAGATTCCATAAAAGAATTGGACTTGGGTTTAAAAAACTAATCCCTTTTCATCACCCATTATGTACCCATCGACAATATCTTAACAAAAATCATTGATAATACAACTCAGCTCAATTATTTTGTAGGTATTAAATTTTGAAAACAATTTTTCTAATTGCTTCAAACCACCTCCAAGTTTAGTTTAGTAATTTTTTTAATACTTTCAATTCTCTATATCTATTTGCTATTAGTTTTGACTTCATTTGATTCAATGCCAATATAGGTGTTGTAAAAGCCACTTAACTTTGATAGGTAAGAGTCCAAAAATAATACAAAAGATAAATCTCAATTATCCTCCTCACTTGAAATATTTACAACTTGAATTAAAATTAAGATGACATTTGTTTTTTAATCAGAAATATGAATAAACTTGAATTAAATAGAGTTGAATGTCTAAATCTGAATGATACATTTACTTTTCATTTGAATCTCTAAAAATAAGAATTTAAGTTTTTTTTTAACTTAAAAAAAATTTGAAAACCAATACCTCTACATTTGTCCTCTTACAAAATTTAAATGTTAAATATATATTAAACATATAAAAAAATAAGACAATATTTTATCATATATAAATTGGTTCAATTGAATAATAGTTTATCATAATATAAATTAGTTCAATTGAATACAACCATTTAATACTCTAATTAGATCATTTTAATTCATTTTTATAATTTATGATGTTATATATGAAAATATTCATAAAAAATTGTGGATATAAATAATACTAATTTAAAAAAAATAAAGGGATAAAAATAATAATAATCTACTACTATATTATCACAAGTTACAAAAATATATGCTAATTAGTAAGTTTTTATTTAGATAAGGATGAAAATAAAGTAATTAGATATGGATATGTTGGAGAATATTTTTAATGTGATTTAGACTTTAGTTAGGGCTATTTGAATCCAACAACTTTTCACTTTACGCCTTCTTTTTAATTAAGAATTTTATTATTTAAATAATTTTTAAAAAGTACTTAATCAACCTTTTATTCTCCTTCTCTTCTCTATTTCACAAATTCTCATCAATTTATACAAATATATTTTTTTAGTTGTAAATAACTGGTATCACTAATTAACAAAATAAAACCCACCATTTAAAAATAAACATCAACAAATTTTTATCAGCTACGAAAATTAATGAATATCAAGAAATTATTTTTTACGATACAGAAAAAAGCAAATGAATATCAAGAAAAAAAATTCTTGTATATTGATAGTATAAAATATAAATCATGATATACTAAAAAAAATAAAATAATTAATTCAAAAGAGAGTGAAATTGAGTATTTAGTTTATAGAATGTGAGAGTAGAGAGAAAATCTATCATTCTAAGCTAAAGAGAGAAAGTGATTAGTGAAGGGAAATTTTGAGATTTTAAATTTTAAAATTTTAATAATGAATTTATTTTTTAAAAATAGGTATAGAGAGAAATTTAGTGGATTCAAATAGCACCACTCCTAGACTTTTTAGATTAAACAAAATACTAAAAAGAAATTAGCTTAATACTTTTATGACTTAATAACTTAAAAATTTTCATTAAATTGAGAAAATAAATAAATTTAATAACTCAACTAATTGAAATTATGCCGATTAAGTCATTAAGTTAAAAAAAAAAAAATAGTCCCTAACCTTTGTTTGGGAGCGTTGAGACTTTAGGAGATCCAACTAAATCGAGGCTTGAAAATAGGCTAAAATTGAAATAGAAGCCCACAAATAAACAAGAATAATAAATTAAAATAAAATTTGTATAAATTTTTAAATGATAATATTATTATAAACAAGTCTCTATAGTAGGATAAAAAAAGATCATGATAAATTTCAGCAGAATGAGGAGCTAGCTACTTGGAATGTCTTGTGAATGCTGGTCACAAGCTGCAAAGTCCATTTCAAAAATCGCATTAATTAACATCACACGAGTACTGGCTTGTCGGCTGCAGTTGCATTTTTCTGGAAAAATCTTCTTCAAAGTTATGTTTTTCAAAAAAATAAATAGACCAGCGCTACTTTATGAATGATCATTAATGTGTTATCCTCCCCAGCATCATACCGATCTGCAATTAAATAGTTGGAAAGAAAACTTTGTTTCATTGACATTATCTCAATGCTAGTATGAAGTTGCACTCACTCAATTTTTTTAATATTAATTGATTGATTTAAGTATTTATCATGCCACAATACAACAATGAATATGATCCCATCCCACTTTCCTTTACACGTTTCAAATTTTTTTTGTCACATGTAAACTTTATTTTTCTTCCCGTGATGCCTCTCGCTTTCAACATTCAATAAATTTTCTGATTACTTCTTCAATGGTTGCATCATCAGATGCGATCTCAATGCTTGCATGAGCTCTACCAGTTAAGCCTTTTGATGTAGAGAGGTGTCTGTAGTTACAAATAGTGTTGGAGAAAGAATTGCTTCTGATAGGCCTACTATCTACCAGTTACTAATTTTGTGCGATTCAACAGAGCAATCGGTTTCAAACTAGAAATAATTATTTTTTAATTTTAAATTTAGTTTTATCCCACACTTATGATTCCATCTTAACATCTACGACTCTTTCAAATGACAAAATTTTAGTGGCTAAGGGCTATTACCTCAGCAGCATTCAAATTTTTCTCAGAACGATGAGAGTAAAAACGATAAAGTTGACGATTCTATGTGTTTCTTGAAATTGTTAGATACTAATATAAGCCTCATAATGTCTTCCAAATTCATATATATTTATTTATTGATTGATCATTTATGTTCACCAAATCAGCTCATTCAAGAAATTGGTCAAGTGAAATGCACAGTTCAGTGAGCATTTTCTATCAAATTAAACAAGAATCATTCTCAAAAATAAGAATCAAGAAGGGGTCATATCACTTGGCCTTTATCCAAGTGGTGAGCCAAAGCTCTCCCACTTTGGTTCGAGCTACCATGAGCTCACCTCTACAATTAACAAATTGTGGAGTAAAATTATAAAAATGTCATTCTCCCTTGCGAAATGCAAATAAAGTAGTCATGTCTTTCGTTCGCGAGGGTTATTAGTCTAGGCATGTACTTCATATACAATTTAATATAATATCATAAGTCAGAGTTATATATATCTGATTGTAAATATCAGTATATCTATATGTTATTATAACAATTATTGTAAATATCTGATGTAATGTCCGTAACTTGGTGTTTAACCAATTAAAAAAAAAAAGAAGGGGCCATATCAAAATTAATTTATTATAAAATATGTCAATCTATTCATTGTTTATCTCCATATGCTTAGAAAAGACGCAACATCTTCCTTCTTGAGGTTATCCATGCATGAGAATCAATTATCATAGTTTCGTCAAATGTAAGCCCACCATTATGCAAGACATTGACATCTTAACCTAGCTAATTAATAAAATATGTATATCATAAATAATCAAAGTTCATGGCTTTTTATTGAATTTAAGTCATTTAACAGTAAAAATTTTGTACGTATGTACTTGTCGTTACTTCAGATTAATTATAATATCTCATTTTTCCC
The DNA here is from genome assembly GCA_030449905.1 of Luvunga scandens. Lineage (NCBI taxonomy): Eukaryota > Viridiplantae > Streptophyta > Magnoliopsida > Sapindales > Rutaceae > Luvunga > Luvunga scandens. The sequence continues at coordinate 33,661 of JASUUG010000754.1, read as the reverse complement.
TGATAATCAAATTCATGACTTGTGGATGGAAAAAAAGAGCACTGGTGCATGAATTTTGAACTATTTGTAAATCATATGGACCCCTTGGTGCATGAAACCACAAGCAATTAATTTAATTGCCCTTCTTCAACTCTTCTTCTTATTTATTTTATTTTATTTTATTTTATTCAAAATTGACAAGCTAACCAGAAGCCTATTGTCCCTGGATTCTGGTATCTGCTACTAGTGCTAATGTACATGTGTCCATTAATTATAGTCCCAAGTAAAGCTTATTCGATAAAAAGAGAGCCCGTGTAGATATATTATTGGTTAGAATGTTACATTATTGCATTTGCGAAAACCGTAATGTTGCTGTCATATTATTCTTCTTTTTATTAATCAGAAATTAATTTTTGGTTCTGCAAATAAGTTGGTGCAGTTATTGTTGGCTTGGAAGGACGTTATTACTTCACATCTAATTCTAGTTCTCGTTCTGGAAGTTGATTGAAGAGTCATAAAATGGTATGTTATGAAAATCTTGGACATATATATTTCCAATAATTGAAGTTACAAAATGATAATAAAAATTATGGTCATTTTCGAAATTAATTAGCAGGGGCGGCTCAATCATATTTTGGGCCTTAAGCAAATTGTTTTAATTAGGCCTTCAAAAAAAATTAAAGTAAAATATATGTATTCATTTTTATTAAAAATTTATTCATTTAAAATCAATTTTTCTAGCTTTCTAAGATGTAGAATTATTAATCAAATTTTTATATTCTTATTTTGCTAATATATCTTTTTCAGTAGACAATATAACTAATCTAATTTAATATTCCTTGTGATATGGCTGATCTTAAGTAAGTTTTTATCAACTTTAATTTTGAAAAACTTCTTCCTACGGAAGCAACTATTTTTGGTATTGTTAAGAATATTCTAAATCTTCACTCAAATTCACATCTTTTTACTACTTTTGACAAACTTATTAAAAGTTTCTTTTTGAAATTGAACTAACTTTTCTATTATTCTTTTTTTTTTTAAATTTTTTTGTATGCATATAAACAAGAGTAATTAAGCAAATAATTATACTAGATAATTAAAATAAAAAAATCTATGAATACAATAATATTTTAAAAAAGAAATAGGAACAATTGAATAACACAATTAGTTACAAAAAGAATAGAAAGATAAAATCTTAAAATTTGATAACTTTAACTTCTATGGATTGAGGCTTTGAGTAGCAGTGATTCATGGAAAGTAAACCAATTTATTTTTTGCTTTTTAAGCCAAAAGAAGAATAGAGAAAGTAGTTTTTTTTTTCCTTAAGCACCAAAGCGTATCATTGTTTTTTTTACTGGAACAAAATCTAATGTATAATAATTTAACACATATATGGCTTTTATAGAGTTTTGAATAAAATATATACAGTTCTAATTATATTGTTAAATAGAGATTTCATCAGAACAAATAGAATTAGAATTGTTAATTCTAATGTTAAAAGAAGATTTTGTAGGGACTTAGTAGTTTGTTTATGGAAATGATAATTATAAATTAATAAAAAAAAATATAAATCAATAACTTAATAACTATAATTTAAGAATAAAATTTGGGAGTCTTTATTTGTAGTGGGGCCTTAGGCAATCACCTAAGTTGCCTAATGGAAGAGCCGCTCCTGTTAATTAGCTAAGGGAAATGAAGGAAAAAAATGGGATATTTACATGAAATAACTCTTGTATATTGTTTACTTTTTAATGAATGAAATTCGGCACCATCTACAATCCACCTGTTACACGATGCCCCTTTTTTTTGTCATTTTATCAAGCAATCGTTGGATGGATAATAATAAATCTAACAATGCGAAAGATGACATCTAAAGAGCTAGATAAACCAGTCAAGCGGGTGACAAAAAAAAAGGTAACCATTTGTGTAACAAGTCTAAGTAAAATCTAACAATATATGGGTCAGCCAATTAGGAATAAACTCAATAGTATCAACAGCAATATTTATTTAACAAAGGAAACAGGACTGTTCCACTTTGTTTGCCTTCCTAACAAATCGAAACGGAAACCAAAATTTTGTTGATCTATTAACCATAATTCGGGTGGAAAATATTTTATTATTATTCATGAATCAAATGATTTGTGAGAAATAAAAAATTGACATTAGTAGCAATTTGTAATTTAGATTAGACACAAAAGATGCCCCAGCAATATATACTGTCGTCAATAACAGCAAGACAATATTTTTATGTTGACAACAATGATTAAAGTTAGAAAACAAGTAATGAGAATTTGGTTAATGTAATGCACACATTGGGTAAAAATAAGAATTTATTTTTAAATTCTACGGTTAGAAAGAGCTCAAATACTTATAAGCCCGCCAACATACGTGATGGTTCATATTCTGGCTGTATACCAAAGTCGCAGGTTAGGACTAGCCATAGCGAGGGTCCTCCTTAAAGAAAGAACTTGCCTTGATACCAATTGTCATGCACATATTAGGTAGAAATCATCCTTTAAAATCTAGCCTGTAAGAAGAGGGAGTCCAAGTACTTATTAGAGTTGTTTCAGTTAATCACGAAATTGTTTGAAAAAAAAATGCTCTCACATTTCCTCCATCCAAAAACACCATTCATTCATCAATAACTCAATTAATATATATATATATATATATATATATATATATATATATATATATATATATATATATATATATATATATATAATGTGCTGGATTTTCCTCCAGGCAAAATCCCCCATCTTGCTTCTATATCTGCTGCCTATCATAACAAAATGCTGGCTATATATTCTCATAATTAAATTCGACGATCAAGGGCACAACCCATGTATCTTCAAATTTGTAATTGCATTAGCCCATGGCCTAGATTTTAGAAACTCCATAATCTCCTACTTGTAGTTTGTTGGTATTACCACCAGTCGCATAATTGAAATTCCCATGGAATAATTAATTAATATTGTGTGGCTTGAACAAATGAATGTCCTCGAATCCGAATTCACAAGTTGTCTCTACTGGAGTTACCATCCCCCACGCTTCGGCAATTAGAGCTGTTTTTGATTAGTCGCCGACTGCCATCGAATATTCGAATTTTCCACCAATACTAAAGTTTTGCAGAACCCCATAACCATTCGCTGCAATCGGTTTGCGTGGTAGCTAGCCTGACAACACATCGTTCTTTCGGCTGCAACTGCAATACAGCGCTGCATCACATACATCGGTAATGATTTTTTTATTTAAAAATTCATTGGCCTTTGGATGACAGTTAAAAGTAATCGAACGGATTATATTTTTTTTTGTTAATGCTGGCTACCGGAACTGTCAGTTGCCATTGATTGAGGTGTGGTATAAATAAGATTTTTTTCCTTGCCATACCCCCGTTCTCTTTTCATTCGTCTCTAAAAAGCTCAGTTATTCAATTGGTCTCCCCTGTTCCTTTTTCCTCGCCATAACCCCGTTCTCTTTTCATCCGTCTCTAAAGCTCTGTTCCTTTTTCCTCGCCATACCCCGTTCTCTTTTCATCCGTCTCTAAAGCTCAGTTATTCAATTCATCTCCCTTGTTCCTGTGCATGTTTGAAATGAAAAATTTGATGGTGTGGTGAAACTAAAAGTTGCTAGAGTCTTTCTTTGAATCCCTTTATGAAAGCAAAAATTACAAATTGATAGCCCAGACAGTAGAACTAAAGAGTTTAATTTCAACGAAGAATCAGCTCATTCAACGAAGGATCAGCCTCAATTAACAGCCAGAACCAAAATGTAGTTAAAGAAACTTTGACCTGCAATTTAAAGAAAACTAATGGTATGAATTTATAAATTACTCGTGTTATTTACTATGTTTCAAATCTATGCATGCTTTCAGAATAGTGAGTAAATTATCTTTTATAAGGTAATTTCTTAATTAGTTTGAAAGTTTTATTCATTGTCCTATTTCATTTTATAGTCTGCATTTTGAATAGGTCAATTTATTCTCACAAAGAATCGGCCTCAATTAACGAAGACTATTTATTCTCACAAAGAATCAACCTCAATTAACGAAGACTATGTAAAGAGATTTCTAATTCTAATTCAAAGTAACCTACTAGTAGCAGGTATGAGTTTCCAAATTATCATATATGCTTTAAATGATGAGTTAAATCATTGATATAGTTTTTTAATACAGAAGAATTAATTAATTGAAGGGTATAATCTTATTTGCTGTGAGGCGGTATGCTGACGGGAGGGGAAGAGAATGAACATGTGTCTATATGATATCCGTATGAAAAGAATGAAAAAGAAAAAGCAAAAAAGACAGCAATAGATTATTGTTTAAATTGGATTGTCAAATTTGGTACAAGAAAAAGAATGAAATAAGTAATTTTTTTGAAAGGTTATAGGTTTTAATGGGTGAATTTACAATCTGTTACACAGGAATACGAATGGACAATCAGCTACGCAAGCGTAAACGGCAATCAATAAATTTACAAAAGAGCAATATTTGTCTTTCGAAAGTAAACAATCAAAATGTAGTTCCTACATCTTCAACATATGGATTTGTTTCTCACTCGTAAGTAATTATATTTAGTTATTATTTAACCTACATAGTAGATAGCTACTAATTCAATGTTATGCAGTTGTTGCGATGAAGATGAGCTTTTGAAAAGTCATAATTTGAATTTGTCTGCCACTATTGGGGTTAGTATATGTGTAGATAATTTTTAAATTAGTATGTTCATTAAATGTAGTTTGTAAATTTTTTTAATCTTTGTTACTTTTATGACAGTTGAGGAAGCACACTGAGAAAACCAACACAAGATTTTTAGCAGAACATAAGGCAAGGCACCAAAAGCAATGTGAAAGGATTGGCTGTGCAGATGTGTATTCTGATAACAATGAATTAAAGACTCCTAAGGCAGATAAGTTCGCCTTAGAAACTAGGTATGCGCCTGACCGATTTTGTTCCCTTGTTGGCAACTTATCGGAAGACAAGAGAAATACAATAAGAGAACTAGGATTTGGAAGCCTACTTGAAATCCAATGTGGTCGACTGAGGAGGCAATTATGTCGTTGGTTGGTTGATCAATTCAAACCCGAATGCAACATTATTCATTTTCAGACATCATGGGTGTAAAAGATGGAGGTATACCAATACAATTGGGTGGACCAAGTGGAAATATTGTTGGATTACGAGATATTTTTCAATCAACGATCGGAGGATCAACATCAAGACGCTTGAGGATATTATAAAGCAAGTAGATGAAACCAACTGGATTTTCAAGGTTTGTAATAAAGTTGATTTTGGCACATTTATGCGTACACATATTATTATATTAAATCATGAATATATGTTATATTTCTTCCGCAATATATTCAATTCTTACACAATCTGATTTTTTTCTATAATATTTACATGTGTAATTGTATTTAAAGTTACTGTGAAATATGAGCACACGTTAGCCATTTATCAAACTCATTCATGCTTGCTATTGTTCATTTTACAAATAGTAGTTTTGATATGAACAGGTTGCCTTTACTTTGTTTGCGCTAGCCATGTTGTTATGCCCAACAAGTGGTTATATATCGCATTTGTTCTTGCATCCGTGCAAAGATATTCTCAATGTTAAATCACTTAATTGGGCTTCGTTTTGTTATAAATGGCTGGTAAAGTCCATTGGTGAATATAAGAATCGTGAAATTACATATGTCGGAGGATGTCTTCTTTTCCTACAGGTAAGATAATATCCATAACTAAATTTTAGTATTTTTCTCACCATCATAATTTCCATAGCTAAATTTTAGCATTTCTCTGACCATGAATGGCATTAATTATACTATTTTCTTAACAATAAGCTGTTTGTGTAGACTTTTTACCTCTATAATGTTGCATACAATTGCATTTAGCTTGATTGGACTAAAACTCTTGTCACATTCTGGAAATAATCAATGGTGAAAAGGTTCATGAAGTGGTTGAGATTTTAGGGAGGGATTGGAAGCGATAAGGTAAATTTTATTGTAAAGTGCTTATCATTATAATTAGCATAATAATATGTGAGAAATTGAGATTGTACTTGTTTTTTGATATCATTTATTTGCTTAATTAAATAGATTCAGATGCGTACAACTGACACTGGTGAAGCTTCTTGATTAAAAGCTGTTAGACATCCTAATTTTGAAGAAATAATTCAGAAACAAATACTTTCAATCCGGGTACTGACTTTTAAGGTTGATTACCTATCTGATGCAATATCTAACCAGACTAAAATGCTAAAAGAATTGCTAAATCAAAGGCAAATTATGGACCGTGTTGCCCCTTATGTGCATCATCCTACCACAGATTACATTAGAACTTCTTCCCATGAGTTTGTGTCTGCTCAAGAAAATAATGTTGGGGCTGAATTTATTAAAATCTCATCAAATGAAGGTTCAGCCCCTGGTTATGATAAGACAAACCCTCTTTATGACTGCTTTAACTTAAATACGAAGGAAAGACAATTATATCAAATATTGAGTACATTGGAAATGGCTTTGGGTGTTGAAAAGACAGATGCATTTAATCAACCACAAAGGGTAGGCATATTCAAACTTCTAAAGAAAAGTATGTTAATCTCAAGGCTACCCAACCTCGATTCTTGGTTGGTTCATTTTTAGTTCCCACTCCATTTACTGAGGACGAAATGAAGCTTATTCTTTGTCTTTTTGACGACAAGTTGGCTGAAATGTATGGTCTACTAATAATGACATGTGTTTATGGCTAGACTGTTTTTGGGGTTAATGTAAATCTCTTAATCTTGCTTTTATTTATTGTGATAATGTTGTTCTTTCATGGTAAAGGGATGTTGTCGTCCGTCTGAAATACAACAACAACATAACACGGAGTAGTATGCACTCCCTCATGCCAAGAGCATGGATTGATGGTGATGTAATACTCTATACCTACTACGTATAATATTTAGGACTGATTCAATACTAATGATGCCATTATTTTCAATTAGTATATATGAACATATCTCTTAATTAATGTATGCACTTTAATCGCAACTGTTAAAAAAAATTTCAGATTATTACTATGTACGCAGAGTACAAGACTATTGAAGAGGCCCAAAAAGATATCACCTCTCCTCGGTGTTGGTTCCTACCGTCATATTATTCTGTAAGATAACTAGAAATTATATATTTCTAATTTAGTCATTATTCTTCAAATGAGATCATGTAGATTGTCAACTAACAAAATATTTTAATTCTTCTAATTTTTCAGACTTAAATTTAAAGCAAGTTGTACTAGGTGACACGGGTGATCTAAACCCGTATCGTCGAGCTTCTAAGTTCCAAGAGCGATACATGCCTCGGTTGGAAACCTGTGAAAAGGTTTAGCTCGTAGCCTTAATTTTTTTTTCATGAACTTTTCGTAGTTTGCATTTTTACATAGTTCCTTCATTCCCTTTTCATTTTACTAGCTTGATAACAAAACATTTTGCCATTAATTATGTTTTACTCTCTTACAACTGCAGATTTATGTGCCCATACATTGTGAAGGTCATTGGTACATGCTTGTTATTGATGTTCTTCGTCAAACTGCTGATATTTGGGATTCTTTGGAATCTCTCAGTCAAAGAGAAAAAATGATTAATCAGTCATTGACAATTGTATGTTCTGAGGAGGATTGACTACATCTGTGCATTATTTTGAATTTGATTGCATAACATTCTAAATTTTGTTAACATTTATTTCTGATTCATAATGGCAGCTCGCTGTTGTGCAAATTTTATTGAACTCGCAAGTGCACGAATCTATTGTAGAATAGATTAATGGTGACGAGTGTCGATCCCACGAGGAGGTGGATTTTAATTGCTTGTAGAATTAATTTTCTAAGTGGATGATTGAATTTATAATGACAATGAAGTATGCAATATATTAATTTAAATTAAAGCTGTAGGAATAAACTATTTGGATGAAATGCTTGGATCTCCGGATCTGTCTCAACATGCGCACTATCGAACTTAACATTCATTATTAGTACCAATTAAATCATGAAGGGGAACTTCCACTCATCATGAACCACACTCTAATAGATATGGTCTTTAAGGGCTTCCGTGCCAAATAAGTAATAACCTTGCTGGAGGCGATTATTCCAAATGATATCCGGGACAAGATTATTACTATCCTGTCTCGAAAAGTCAAAACAACCACATAAATTAAAGGGGAAGAAAAAGTAAATTTACCAAATTAAGCCCATGGAGCATGTTGAGACTTCACCTTCAACCCAAGCTTGAAAGGAAATTAGCCACTCATATTTGAACTAGGGGTAAAATGGGAATTTTATTAATCTACGTCGAAAATACAAGATGGAGATGAAATTACGAGAAAATGGAGTCCAAAATGGATTCGGGGCTGTCAAATTAGGGGAGCCCCTTTTTATAGATACTGTTTGAGTAAATCATGGCCATCGGATCAAAACAATTTAGACGCTCGAGATTGCGCCACGTGGCAAGCTCGCTTATTGGATGGAACACATCATCGTGGCTATTATTCTGTGTATATGCATGTACCGTACACACATTTTTTCGATCCACTAACATTCGCCACGTCACCGGTCAACATTTTTGGTCCATAGTATCGTGACACGCCATCGATCAGCCAACGCCACATCATCATGCCAATGCCACGTAAGCGGTCAATGCCACATCATTCGTCCCCATTAAATGCGGTCAATGCCACGTCATCGTATAGTGCCCGCGTCATCGTGCGATGCCACGTCAACAGACAATACATGTGAACAGCATCTTTATGAAAAGTCTGCAGTGTCGATAATATATATATCAACCGCCGTCAGATATGTGTGAACAGATCTATATATGTGAAACGATCTGTTTTTCTTTTTATGCTCCTCCTAAGGTTTTCGATTTGTCCCGAGTTCAAAAGTCTGCTGTTCGTTTTTTCATCCGATATCTCGTTTATTGTGAAATGACCATGATATCCCCTAAAATACATAAAATACTTAATTAAAATAAAACATACATAATTAAATTCTGAGGACTTAAAGACATAAAAATAGGGATGTTAGTGAGACTTGGAGTGTAAAATGATGATTTTCTCCACTATAANTACACACTTTCTAGTACTCAACACACCCCCCAACCAGCTGGTTGCTAGTCCCTAGCAAATTAAGCGAAAACAAAAGTCAATTTTTTTTTGAACTATGGTATTTATTTAATCGGTAATGTTAACGATCAAATAAAAGTATAAGTATTATCTACATCTAAAGAAATATCATTCCCACATCAACTCTCCACATGAATCAGTTTAGAAAACTTTGTCACAACTTTAGTAATCGAGTCACTTTCAATAATGACATATCAAACCCCAAAATCTCACCGGTAGTAATGATACTCTCACAAAGAAATTAAACCCAAAAATAATCACTCCAGTAATTGGTAAATTGAGTGAAAATAATAAAGAAATAATATCACACACTCTCACCAAGGTGACAAAAATATGCACTCAGCTTAGAAATAGTACGATTTTAATGCTAATCAAACCAATACATTCATCATCTTTTTTTTTTTTTTAATATGCATTGCCACATCTTTTCAACCCATATAACTAGTTTCTATTTCAGACTATAGTTCCCTAAAATCAAGAAGGATTTTTATTAGGACGTAACGTAGGTTAGGGACGTGGCTAACAAAGAAAGGATAATAGGAAAAACAAAATATATGTTTGAAAAATAGAGAACTTTGGAGATTGTAAGGTGCTTTTCACTTGCTTTTTTTTTTTTAATTAATTAATTTATTTATTTGTATACATATATATTTTTTTTCTTTTGTTTCTTTTCTCTTTTTTTTTTTTAGCACCTTTTTTTTTTGTGAATGCAAAATTATCTCTATTTTCAAACATAAATGGGTGGTGGAAAATACAAAATATAAGGTGATACTCCACATTGGAGTGAGACAAGATAATAGGTTGCCAAAAAAAAAGTCTTTATTTTTTAAGGCTCAAAGGGGTTAACTATGGATACATATTCATAGGGTTGGCTAGAAAGGCTCAAACGGACCAAAGATGGCCTTTCTGTCATCTTTTAGGGTTCTAAATAATCTTCCATATCTATTAGTTAGATGGACCTTCAGATGTGGCAACACACACTTTTTTTTTTTAATACAGAAATTTGGAGATAATGTATAAAGCAATAAACTGCTAAGCTGAATGAAGAATGGGCAAAAAGGGGTTACTCTCCAAGAAAAATAACAGGCTCAAAAACTCACTTGGAAATTATTATGACATGTGCATTCTTTCAAGCAACTTATAGTTGTCTTCAACATCAACATGTAGAGTAGTAAACATGGTGTAACATAACTAAAGACCAAAGATAATACAAATACTAAAATTTGAAAGTTATCATGTCATCTAATTATGAAAAGATCACACAAAATATCTTTTTTTTTTTTTTTAAATTCTACCCCCAAACCTAGTCTTAGTCGTGAAAATTATGCATGCAGAATGGTGAAAATGACATAGAAAAGCTAATTGGTAAAAGAAGTTAGAAAGATCACACTTAAAATGACTGTCAAAGCAAGAAATGTCTGAAATTTTTTTTTTTATAATAAGAAGATGCCTTTCTAGAGTCGTTACACTCCATATTCAGCCATCTTCGACTTAAAAATTTAACCACAATTAGTTTCTAATAAAAAAACAACTACACCAAGATTGAGATATTCCACAATTGTCAACTATTCCCTCCCCCCAACCAGAACGAAACATTGTCCTCAATGTTGAAAGAAAATAGGGTTTAGGAGACATCACCTGAGTGCCGCATCACAGAAGGAAATATTTACAAGCGGAGAGTTAAATCTAATTTGCACTTCTTACTACGGCTATTGTTACCATCATTAGTTGGCCATTCCAACATAAGGGTCTTGGGATCTGGCTCTGGTCTATAAGCTTGTAACAGATCAAGTAACTTGTTAGCAGTATGAGCACAAATAAAGATTTTTTTCGCTGTGAAGGGGATGAAATGGTTTTTTATTGCATGGTTAAGAAATGCGATGAAGCCATCATAAAAGTTATTGACATTTAACAAACCGATGGGTTTCTGATGAATGTTCAGATGGGCCCAAGATGCTAATGTGATTAGTGCCTCTAGAGTTGCAAGATCTCCTGGTAAGAAAATAAAAGCATCAGCATGATTCAACATTTCAGTTATTCTTTCTTGCATACCTGAGACGACTAACTCTTCTCCAGTTGGTGAGTCAGACATACAGCCCAACGGTTTGAGGCTTCTTGGGATGATGCCTAACGCTTGGCTCCCTCTGAGATAAACGACACGAGACTAGTTTGGATAACCCTCGGTCACCTCTTCCATAAACTAGATGCAAATTTCTTTCTGCTATTCGTTGACCAAGATCGATGGCTGCCTCAACGAACTCTTTATGTTTGCCATAGTTAAATCCAGAGAGCACACAAATGTTCTTGAATTGTTTATTGGGAGTAGCTGCCATTGGGATTCTTCTCAAAAACAATTTGTGAGTCTAAAAAAAAAAGATCATATATTAAGGATCTTGGTGACAATTGTTTACAGCTGTATAGGAGGTAGCACGTCTATGTCAATTAACGCGTAAAACACATGACTCGAGATTCAAAAAGGAAATAGTAAAAGAAAAAGCACTCAATTATTAAAGACAATAATGCAATTGATAAAAAAACAGTGAAATAAATCAACAGTAAAATAAAAGAACAATAAAAGGATATCTACAGGTAGTTGTGATTGTGGCTCACATCTTCCTCTGGTTTTACGTCTAGAAACGGCTTGAACGCCCTCTATGGGTCGAGGATAGGCTTCCCATCCAGTTTTCTTATAAACTGGCAAACAGGGTCGTTTATAGTCAGATTCCCAAGACTATATCGTGCATGCTCTTTTTGAAATAATGGCCATAACTGGAGAATTGCTCTTTGTACGTATCTCTTCGGATGCGTTTGAGAGACAAAAGGACATCATCCAATGACTCTTTATTCAAGCCATCCCTAATGAATTGAATCTTATCTTCTCTATTATCAGACATCATTCCTAAAGAACAAGGATTTTTATCGCATTTCATCCTGGCACACTTATGGCAATCAACATGAAGTTTTTCAGCTCTTCGTTTTCTTGAGTAATTTCCTTTACCACAACCAGGCATGTAGGCAATAAATTTAGGAGGCAACTCACCTGCCAAACGTACTTTGGCCTCGATTAACCAACGGATGTCAGCAGGGATGTTATTTCTCATAAGCAATCGCATGCGTTCGGACCGAGCTTTATAGATCGTAAGGAGGGCATTCTGAGGAAGTGAAGGAAATCGCTTGTGAAGTTTTGCTAGCATCGCGTTTCTGTCCATACCTTCTTCTTAGAATATCAGTTATTATGGGAAACTGAAGTAACCGACTTTGATTATCACGGAGTACCATTATTCGCCACTTATACGGGAAAATAAATCAAAACACACTAAATAAAGAGAATCAAATCTGTAAAATCGAATCAAACATGAAAGTGAACAAAATAAGAAAACACAAAATAAAAGAAAAATGAACTTACATTCGTCCTCTTATTGAGTTAACCTCAAGCTATAATTGGAAGTTATATATCCCATCTTCTATTCCTCTGAGTTGTCTTTCTAGATCTTCAACGTAGGATACCAACTCTGGAGGTTGTAGTTTCCAAATACGATGTGTTTTACAAAATCGTATCTGGCTTCTCAGATGAGATCGTATACATTGAAGTTGTCTGAGATGTTTTAAGAGGCTCTGTCTAATTGAGGCATACATGATTAGAAGTGATAAAAGAAAATTGAATGATTAAATAAACACACTTTCACACAAATTTAAATCACCGAAAAGAAGAAATAAATAAGAAAAATTCTTAATTTAAATTTGGTGGGTCACTCAAATCTATTTCGGTGCCTTTTTTCACGTGGTTGGTACTCTAGATATGGCTTCAATCTTTGACCATTAACTTTAAAAATTATACCGTTCTTTGGATCCTTAATTTTAACTGCTCCATATGAAAAAATAGTGTGGACTATAAAGGGACCAGTCAATTGATAGCGTAACTTACCTGGGAATAGGCGCAAGCGAGAATTGAATAAAAGTACTTTCTGACCTGGTGTGAAAGATTTTCTCATAATTTGCTTGTCATGAAAGACTTTCATTCGCTGTTTGTAAATCTTGGCATTTTTGTATACATCATTACGACTTTCTTCAAGTTCTCGATTGTGATTTTCTTTCTAAGTTAGCTTCTTGCATGTCAAAGTTGAATTTCTTCGCCCCGAGTATGCACAATGCTCAAGTTCCGGTGGTGATTGTGATGATAGACTCGTTTCTTCTCACGATGGTGCTAGTTGTTCCACTCTTGACTTCCATTTGTTAATGTCCATGGATGGTCTTTGAATCAAGTAAGGCGTTAACCTCATCTATTGATCTGTCAATATCAAAATTCAAACCAAAGTGAGTTAAACATGTTTGTAAAGGGTCATCACTAAGATTTGAAAAAAAAGTATTATCAACTAATTCTTCGATTAAATCCATATCAATTATTTCATCATCTGCATTGGGAGGTTGTTTGGCGATGTTGAAGATATTTAGCTCTATCGTCATATTGCCAAAGGACAACTGCATATTTCCAGTCCTGCATTGAATGTGAGCATCGGCAGTTGCCAAGAAAGGTCGTCCTAAGATAATGGGGATCTGCTTCCTTGAATCCTAGACTGGTTGAGTGTTAATTACAATGAAATCAACAGGAAAATAAAACTTATCTACCTGTATAAGCACGTCCTCCATAATACCACGAGGTTTTTTCATGGACCGATCTGCAAGCTGTAACACCACTGGAGTTGAGTGTAATTCTCCCAGTCCAAGTTTCACAAATACTGAGTAAGGCAACAGATTTACACTAGCTCCTAAGTCCAACAAAGCATTCTCAATTGTGTGGTTCCCTATACTACATGAGATAGTGGGGGAGCCTGGGTCTTTGTATTTTAGAGGAAGTTTGTGTTGGAGTATAGAACTAACGTTTTCTGTTAAAAATATTTTTTTTTGAACATGAATGTTTCTCTTTTTAGTACAAAGGTCTTTAAGAAACTTGGCATAAGATGACACTTGTTTTATAGCATCAAGCAAAGGGATGTTAACACTTACCTGTTTAAAGATTTCAAAAATCTCACTTGTAGATTTTCCTTTTTTTGCTTTAGCTAACCTCTGGGGAAATGGAGCTTTTGGAACGTATTCTCGTGGGTTGGTTTCTTCTTTCTCCTTTGATGATGAGTCTTCTTCATTTACCGGTACAATTTGAGTTGTTTTTGGTACCAGCATCTCCACTTTGTTGTCGACTTCTTTTCCTTTTCGCAAGGTCATAATGGCTTTGACCTCTCCATGCTGCTGAGGTGAACTGGTACTTGTTTCATACACTCCTTTAGGATTAGGCACTGGTTGACTTGGAAATTTACCTTTCTCAACAGTCATTGCCAAAGTCTGAACTGAAGAAGCAAGTTGTCCCACCATTTTTTCAAGGTTTGAAATTGATTGGGTTTGTGAGTTGAAACCCGCTCTCATCTCATTTTGTAGTTCATCAATGGTGTGGTTTTGTTGCTCGATTTTGGAGTGAATAAGATTCTTGAAATTTTGAAATGCATCCTCCCATGGTCTAGCCGAGAATGGTTTGGGTTACGATTATATGGTCTAAATGGTGGTTGAGAGGCTTGAGGATTTTGAGGAATTGGTTGCATTGGTGGAGTGAGTCGCGGTCCATTCTGTTGGAATCCTTGAGACCATGAAAAATTGGGGTGGTCTCTCCATCCAGGATTATATGTGTTGGAGTAAGGGTTGTAGTTTGATGGCTTTCTCATTACATCTATGACATTGGCTTGATCTGAGTATGAGTCCTGGTCATGTGGTTCTCGTTAATTTAGCAACATTAATGATGCTTTTTTGTCGGAAAGACCTTCAACTATATCTTTGACTTCTTTAATTTCCGAACTTGACTCGCCAATGTGAACCTCATTCACTCCCTTAACTCTTCTAGTACTCACGAGTGAACGACTCTGTTGTTGGGAATTATCTCGCTTGTCATTTGGAAGAAATCCCAAATCTCTGATGCACTTTTTGACATTAGCTCTCCTCCACTTGTTGCCATTAGCCATTCTTGCACATTCGGCAATAATCCCTCCAAAAAGTATTGGCATTGGTGCCATTTTTCGTATCCATGATGTAGACACTTTAGAAGTAGCCCATTGAATTGCTCCCATGCTTCAAAATTGCTCGTCTTCTCTTTGTAAAAACTCAAATTTCCTGCGAATAAGATTGGTTTTATGTCTTGGGAAATATTTATTCAAAAATTTTGTTACCATTTGTTCCCATGATGTAATGCTTTATTAGCAGGCAATGCATTGAACCATGAACGAGCTCTCATCCTTTAAAGAAAATGGGAATAATCTAAGTTTAACATCATCATCTGAAAAATTCTCATATTTAAAAGTTTGACAAATAGTATGGAAATCATTCAGATGATTATATGGATCTTCATTTTCTAGGCCATAGAATGTTGGGAGACAATTTAGCACACTAGGTTTTAATTCAAAACTCCTAACAGCTACATTTGGATATCGTATGCATGATGTGCTCAAGTTAGCTAAAGGACTGAAGTAGTCCTTAAATGGCCTCTCTTGTGGTGCTGGTTGCAAATCCATTTCAAATTTATTTTTAATTGTAACGTGCTTGTGTGTGCGAAGTGTTTTTTCTAATTCAAAGTCTATATGCTCAAGATTCGGTAATTGTGACCTACGACCATGCATGCAAATAAAAAAAAATGATAACAAAATTAATAAAGATAAAGAAGAGAGAGAAATTACGATACTAACCTTATCACGCTGTTACAATTTGTTATGAAAACAACTCAAGTGCTATATATAGAAAAGAAAATATATGAAACAAATTAAAATAAATTAAGAGGCGGTTGAACCTGCCGATTTCACAAAATAAAAAAAAAAATAACATGAAAATTAAATTACAGAAATTTAAAGAAGCGAAGAAAAGAAAAGAAAATAATATTTACTTGAAAATGTAAATTCACTTCTTTTTTTTTCTTTTCTTTTTTTTATAATAATAATAAAAATATTACAAGGAAACAACTAAAAATTAATAAATAAAGAAATTAAAAAAAAAATCTATGAATTAAAATACTTACCTCCCCAAAGAATTAAAAAAACTTGTTGTGCAAAGTTTATTGAACTCGCAAGTGCACGAATCTATTGTAGAATAGATTAATGGTGACGAGTGTTGATCCCACGAGGAGGTGGATTTTAATTGCTTGTAGAATTAATTTTCTAAGTGGATGATTGAATTTATAATGACAATGAAGTAGGCAATATATTAATTTAAATTAAAGCTGTAGGAATAAACTATTTGGATGAAATGCTTGGATCTCCGGATCTGTCTCAACATGCACTATCGAACGCATTCATTATTAGTACCAATTAAATCATGAAGGGGAACTTCCACTCATCATGAACCACACTCTAATAGATATGGTGCTAAGGGCTTCCCAAGCAAATAGTAATAACCTTGCCTGGGAGGAGGCGGTTATTCCAGCCGATATCCAGACAAGATTATTACTATCTGTCTACGAAAAGTCAAAACAACCACATAAATTAAAGGGGAAGAAAAAGTAAATTTACCAAATTAAGCCCATGGAGCATGTTGAGACTTCACCTTCAACCCAAGTTTGAAAGGAAATTAGCCACTCATATTTGAACTAGGGGTAAAATGGGAATTTTATTAAAATACGTAGAAAATACAAGATGGAGATGGAATTACAGAAAATAGAGTCCAAAAATGGATTCAGGGCTGTCAAATTAGGGGGTGGGGAGCCCCCTTTTTATAGATACACTGAGTAAATCATGGCCATCGGATCAAAATAATTTAGACGCTCAGGATTGCGCCACGTGGCAAGCTGCTATTGGATGGAACACATCATCAGGGCTATTATTCTGTGTATATGCATGTACCGTACACACATTTTTTCGATCCACTAACATTCTGCCACGTCACCGGTCAACATTTTTGGTCCAATAGTATCGTGACACGTCATCAGTCAACGCCACATCATCAGTCAATGCCACATAAGCGGTCAATGCCACATCATTCGTCCCATTAAATGCTGCCACGTCATCGTATAGTGCCACGTCATCGTATGCGAGCCACGTCAACAGACAATACATGTGAATAGCAAGATCTTTATGAACAGTGCCGTACAATGAACATATATATCAACCGTCATCAGTATGTGTGAACGATCTGTATATGTGAACGACTGTTTTCTTTTTTATGCTCCTCCTAAGGTTTTCGACCGTCCCGAGTTCAAAAGTGCTGTCCGTTTTTTTCATCTGATATCTCGTTTATTGTTAAATGACCATGATATCCCCTAAAATACATAAAATACTTAATTAAAATAAAACATACATAATTAAATTACAAGGGACTTAAATACATAAAAATAGGGATGTTAGTAAGACTTGGAGTGTAAAATGATGATTTTCTCCACTATAAATACACACTTTCTAGTACTCAACACTCGCCTCACTGGATTTTTTGCTATTTAGAGAGGCTCGACTTCATTTTGGCTCAAATTTCAATTTTCTGCATTTTCAACTCGGTCGTCAAACTGGTTTGCCACAACAGCCAAATGATTTTGATTGTGGATACTATGCCTTGAAATATATGGACCATCCCTCTATTGTTGCTGATGAGTCGTATCAGGTATATGCTTTTTTTTTTTTTCAATCTTCAGCATAAAAGCATCTCTCTTAGTTTAATCTTGAACATTAATTTATACAAGTTAATGAACAATGCTTTATTCACACATTTTATAAGTCATTATGTTTAATGAATTTGAAATTTAGATCAATAACAATACTAACATAGGACTACTGCAAAGAAGTAAGAAATATTAAAGTTTTCTTTATACGAATACTTTTAAAGCATAACTAGAGTACTTTATAAATTTTTTCCTATGCATTAAGCAAGCTATTTTTAAGATATCTAATTTTAAAGCAATAAGAGATACTTTTTAGCAAGGCATGGGTACAAAGAGAACATGAACAGGCATTTAAAAACTTGAATTGTAAAAATCTCCACATGTAAAAGGCTAAGTATTTACATTTTAAAACTATTATCATATCTTGCAAGTCAAGTACCTTTCGTGAATTAAAAGTTTGCTTTGCTAGTAAGTAGATAACAATCATCGAGTCTCAAACTATATGGACTTTGTTATTTTTATATAAATTCATCTTGTCGGCGTATAGAAATTGTTGTAATTAGTGTTTCTTCGTTGTTAGCACGATTCAGATTATGCTCGCATCCTGTTGGCACTCTATCTAGCACAATCTCCACTTAATGATATCAAGCATAAACTCATGCAAGATGCGTACAATGAATATGGAAAACATAATGCTGCTGACTCCCAAAGGGGCCCTTGTAAACAAACTTTGGAATTGAGAAAAGCTACTAGAAATATTAATCTTAACCAAGCACCATCAAAGGCCTTATTAAAGCCTTTACTATGATCTCTAAAGGTATGTTAAGTCACGTGTCATTCCCATTTTTTATCTAATGTCCTCTGCTTAGCGGTTGTTATTAGGCCCTTTCTTCTATTTCTTTTAGTGAGTTATGATGTTTCTAGTAGACAAATTGTACCTGTTATTAATCATCTGCTTGTGTTTTAAACTATGTGTCACCAGACTTGGAATGGAAATTCTAATATTTTGGTCTGCCAAACCATTTTAGAGCAGATTATTTTTGGAGCTAAATATTTTTGTAGCAGAATATTTTTGTAGCAACACCTTTTTTGTATATGATACACTGATCATTTTTGGTTATGTAGTACATTAACTGTAGTAGAATCTTTGTCAGGTCATTGACCTCAAGAAGCAGATGAGCCCTATGTGGCCTCAGAAGATGGTGTTGTAGATGCATTTAGTGCTGATGTATGCCCTCTTATTTTTTGTATGTCCGAGGGTAGTGTATTAACATTGCATATTCTGACCATTTGTTACTTACAGATGACTACTTATAGAAACTTGATATGTATCTACAGCTTATCTCTATCAATTCTTCTCTATTATAACTATCTTAAATTTTAGTATCATTACTTATTGAAATTTTTGTACCTTAAATTTGTTTTTGTTTTAGTTCACTATAGGATTTTGATGAAGTGTGATGTTGTGGAGTTTCGACTCTTTTGTGATGTACTTTGATTTCCCTAATGATGTTCAATCCTATAAATATTATCTCTTTGTAGATTCAATTTTCCTTTGTTGCTAAATTTAAGTGATCTTTTATTTTTCCTTTATGGCTTGCATGCATGCATGAGTGGTGAAAAGATCAATGGATTGTTTTTGTTTGGTTGTTGGGCAGTTAAAAATGAAAATGAAGTAGAATGTTTATTTGTTGAGCACTCTCTAAAAAAAAAAAGTACACTATTGGCTTGCATGGTGAAATTAATTTAAACTCCCACTTTCATTTTCGACAAAAGCTTAAAAAAATTTTAAAAAAACTATTGCCTTTAATTCAGTTTAGGCTGTATGGTATATTCTACCGAACATATGATGGTATAAGGATTTCATCACTGTTACAAATTTATCTTACAGTAGAGACATTACACAATCAATTGTCACTACAACAACTATAATTCAAAGTTATATTAATTAAAAAATAGAATATGAAAAAAAAAATTACAATAGTATTAATTGTCACTTAAAATAATTAGGTTCACATACGCTTCAAACCTATCGCCAAAATGGAAAGACATTTGGCGGCAAAACTACCGCCAAAATTAAACTACGTAAATCAATACTGATTTTTCTTAATTTTTTTTCCTTTATCTATTTTTTTCCACTTTCAACAATTGAAAATGGCAATGTATTGCACTAGTGGAGATATTTTTTTACTTCTTTTTTTCAATTTTTTTTCCGCTTTCAACAATTTCAAATGGCAATGTACTGGATTAGTTGACTTTTTTATTTTCTTAATAATTGGATTAGTAGACTTAAAATTGACGTTCGTAATTTTCTTTTAAAACAAAATCATTATCCCGTCACTGCCCGACTCTTCATCTTTTCGCCAAATAGTGGAAGCTTCCCAGTTACTATTGTTAAGTTCAACAACTTCAAATTTTCCCTCTTCTCTATCAACGGATGCAAATATTCTCTCAAAACTTTTATAATGCAACACCCATATTCTCCCCGCTTCTTCAAAAGTTGCCAGCATCTACTTAAGCCTTCTGTTCTCTGGTAGAGAAAAAAAGGTTGGGGTTTGCTCTAATTCTTTCCATGGCTTTATTCTCTTTTGGAAATTGACTCTCTTTTATGTTTTAATTTCGGCTGGGATTTTATTTTTTTTATATCTGTGGTTTGATTAATTTTTTTTTCCATGGCTTTTTTCTCTTCTGGAAATTGATCTCTATTTCTTCCCATGGCTTTATTCTCTTCTGGAAATTGATCTCTCTTTTATGTTTTAATTTCGGCTGGGATTTTATTTTTTTTATATCTGTGGTTTGATTAATTTTTTTTCCATGGCTTTTTTCTCTTCTGGAAATTGATCTCTATTTCTTCCCATGGCTTTATTCTCTTCTGGAAATTGATCTCTCTTTTATGTTTTAATTTCGGTTGGGATTTTATTTTTTTTTATATCTATGGTTTGATTAATTTTTTTTTCTAATTTCATGGAAAACAAGATTTTTTGCATGTCCATTGAAGATTTACAATAATGAAGGATTAGTTCTGAGGCAGGTTAGTTTATATATATATATATAAAGAAAATTAGATAATTGTATTTCATATCTCCTTTTTTCCTCCCGTAAACTTCATAATTTTTTAGATTGGTGTTTGATTCTTGAATATTTATCTGTTCTTCATCTTCTTTGATTTCGGCTGGCTTAAAACTGCTTTTATTTTAATTCTGTTGATAATGTCTATTTTTTTTTTAATTATTTACTTTTTTTGTGGTTTGTGTATATATATTTTTTCCCATAGACCAGTTAAGTTTTCTTAATGCCTTCTGCCTCATATATGAAGTTGAGTCTAAGTTGCAGCTCAACTGACAAAATCCAATTTTTTGATTTACTTTTTATTTGCTTGATTGTTCATTCGATTTTGTTTCTGGTCTTCATTCCTTTGATTATAGTTGTAACATGTAATTGATTAAGATGCTAGTTAAGTGAAGTTACAGTTTGAAGAATTATTGTTAAAGCATGGGGTTTTGAATAGAGGAACATTTATACATTCCACTTTTAATCATCAATGTAATGGAGTACTTGATTTCTCCATTTATAGAAAGAAAATATAGAAAATAAAATTCGATCTTCTTCATGTATTGAAAGAATAGCTAGAAAATTAAAATTGATTGCTGATCATTTTTGCATAATTTTATTTTTCATTATTTCATTATTGTCAGTTTGCTTAACAGCCAATTTGACATTTTTTTGTTAAGTCAATTACTTTTTTTCCCGAAATTTGTTAACAGTTTAGAAATGGATTAACTTTATGATTTATTTATTTGCTAAACAAATTAACTTTAATCTATTTATACTGAACAATAATGAATTTTTAACATCCATAATTTTCAGTAAACGTAATTGTAAGTTCTATAATACATTTTTTATGAGTCATGTTATTTGTAAACCTCTATAATAAGTTGAATAAACTTTTTTTTGTAGAAAAATCCATTACAAATATTTACAAATCATACCATGTTAAGAAATCTCACTATAGTCTCATTGGTAGCCCTGATTCTTTATTTATTTTTTTTCTTGAATAAGTCCCGTTTGTAGAATACTATACAAGGAACTTGCTCTTAATTTTTCATCACCTAAACTTAGCTAATAATTAAAATTAAAGCAAAGTCAGTTACCAAGAGTCATATATACTTTCAAAGCAGAAAGTTTTGTAGCCTGTTAAATATGGCTAAGGGAGACCGCAAGCGAAAGAGATGCTTAGATGATGTTTCCATTCAGCAAGGTGGAAATAGTGGTATGACAACTGTGGGTTCTAGCAAGCAATCATATGGCTTCATGTCATATTTGTAAGTACCTATTGATGTTTTGTTGTTCACATATTTTTGCACAACTGTACAACAAAACATGATGCAGAATTTTTATTTTGTTAATATCTAACTATATAATATATCTTTGTTTCACTCACAGCAAAGAGCAAGTGAAGCGATTAAAGGCCTCCGATGAAAACCTTGTTGTCAGCCAAGAGGTAATGAAATTGTCATGTGTTTCATGTTACATGATTTGTATTATGATTTGTGTGTTGCATCTTAATTGAATCGTAAACAACTACTGACTTATGCTTATATTATTGGCCAGCTAAGAAAAAAATTGGGTGATTCATGCAAGAGCCTACCACCAGATGAAAAGGCCAAGTATACAAAGCCATTAAATGTCTCCGACTATGATGTTCCAACTGATAGTGATGAACAATTGCAAACGAAGATGGATAAGCATATACTTGACACTTGATGTGCACCAGATCAATTTTCTAACCTTGTTCAAACTTTCAATGTGGAAAAACAATGAGCTATACGAGAAATTGGATTTGGAAATCTTTTACATTTGTGAACTGGTAGGCTGAGAAGACAATTGTGTGCATGGTTGGTTGAACAATTTGTACCTCATCAGCATGTGCTTGTTTTGAACAATCAACGCATTAAATTGAATGCAATGATGTTTTCTGATATTATGGGAGTGCATGATGGAGGTTTATCCGTATCTCTGTCTGGTCAACCTGAAAATATTGCAACATTGAGGGAGACTTTCAAGTGCACGGGTAGGGAATATCCATCAAAATACTAGAAGATTTCATTAAGCAATCAGATGGTTCCGGCGATGACTTTAAAGTAAGATTAGTATTGGTTATAATATATATTTTTTTGGTAGTTACTACTCACATGTGAATGTGTTTGTTCGTTAACTCAGATAAAGTATATCTCACTAAATATGTCATTATAAATTGCAGGTTGCATTTATGTTGTTTGCATTGGCCACTGTGTTATGCCCATCAAGTGCAACACTGATATCGGCTTTATTTTTACATCCATTAGTTGACGCAAATGCCATAAAAGAGCACAATTGAGCTTCATTTTGTATAGTAGACTTGTAATGGCCATCTCCAAGTTCAAGTCAAATGAATCTGCTCATTTAGGAGGCTGTCTGCTATTTCTCCATGTTGGTAATTTATATTGTGTCACTAGGGTTAGTTGATTACCATCTAGAAGATGGCACATTATTAATCATCATATCAATGCGTGTGCATTTCATGCATTAATCCTGTGCTTATGCCAAAATGTTTAGATATTGTACTTTCAAAACATTGCAAACTATTACAACAACTAGTGGGGCTCTTCTCTACCTCCAGTATTAGCTTGGAATGACGAAGAGATAAAAAAAATCATGCGATGGTTGAAAAAACACGGTGGTGCTAATTATGAAAAGATAATGAGTGTAATGACATTATATTACTTGCCATATTTCATTCTACTTCCTGTTTATATTCTTTAATTTTATTTGCTTGATAAATGTTATTTTATAGTCATGTATTTTTGTTAGATTAATTTTGATAGGGTATAATTATGCATAGCACAGAAAATTATAATTTTTTACTTTCTTCGTGGACTGTCGATCTACTTGATTGTCATAATTCTTCATCTTTAATATGTTTTTCAATTTCCCATAGGAAAAAAAAAAGAGACATTCATGTGAAAGCTGAAATCATTAATAAGTTTACATGTTGATGATTATAGGTGCGTATGCGCACTTTTGAGGGTGTTGGATTGCCTTCTCAAGCAGCTATTGACATGGCAAGAGCTGGTTGAGCGCATTCGAGCAATCGAATCTATACGATTCTTGACAACGAGCTTCAATGATTAAATAGTCTTGTTTCAGATTTAGTAGCAATGTCAATCAATCTCTTACCCAAAGTCGAAAAAGCCTTAAATCAAAACTAGTCCATCATACACTATCGAAGAAAATATTATACCGCCACCGATAGAACCCCAAAATGAATGATGAGAATCCAAAATTGATGATTTTTTCTCGGAGATACTTGTGGATCCGACACATGATGTTTGCAATGATCTTAGGAACATGATATCTGAGGATAGAAACCCAATTGTAGTGGAGACTTTTTTAAATGATGATGTTAGCCTGTCGCCTAATGGTGCACCAAATGAGGCTAATGCTGAAACAAATATGAAAGCATCAAATAGTGAACAAGCGAAGCATGTAGCTGGCTGCAGATACTTTAGTTAAGTGATTCGTTATGGGTGTTTGAACTTTTTTATTTTAGTTTTTAATATAACTTGGTGCTTTTGTCACGACTAATCCTGTAATGTATTCTTTTTGTAGGAGGGTGACATTACGAGATATATGAAACAAACAATGTTTTCTTCGACAAGTTGTAGGCCTTACGAGTTTCGATCAGTGAAAAGGCCTAGTCGATTCCAATGCTCACCGTTTGATACGGTGAGCAACAAGTCCTGTAAGGCCTTGTTATCGGCTGGTCCATATGTGGTAACAACACCTATTACTGAATCTCAATTGCAAGTGGTGAACTATATGTTTGATGACAGCCTTGATGAAAAGTAAGTATTGAATTATTAGCAAGTTATTGTAAAAGTTTTTTCATTGGTATTAATTGGATTCGGCCATTTTGATTGCGTTTCTCTTTCCATGATTTTTTTATATATTGTTTTTAGTGTTTCATCAACATTGTGTTTTATATCGTATGATGTAAGTGACAATGTTTGCATAATGTTGGTTGTATAGACTGTGTATTACGTTAAATATTATACAATGGACTAATGGGGCTTAATTGTTTATGATACATGTTAACAAAGTGAACTCCTTCCAGCATCGATAAAAGCACAACGTTGTGAGTTGTACTGCCATGTGCTCATTGAAGCCAACCAAATGGATTCACAGCGATGTTAGTCTTATTATGTATAAAACTTTTTTTCTATTTCTAAAACCTATTAGTATATGGTTGTTTGCAATATGATGTTTGGGTTGCTAACTATAAATTTGACACTAGGTTATTAGCATGTATGCTGAGTATAAGACAATCGAAGAACTACGAAATAACCCAGTTGGACCACGGGTTTGGTTCTTGCCTGTTTACTTCTCGGTAAGTTGTTTATTGTTAGCGTTCATTGTTAGCATTGATCTAGTGTTTAAAACCAAATGTAATATAGTTATATATTGAAAAAAAATTTACTCATAGTGAATTTCATAAAAACATAAATTATTTAAAAAAAAGGCATGTTTGGTTTAGCATTGGTGATGTCTTTTGCAGAACACCGTAGTACACTCAAAATATGTCAATCTACCTCCATTCCATAGGAGAAGTAGCTGGGCTAATCGGTTCATGCCAAACATGGAGACATGTGACAAGGTTTGCAATATGGTGTTGATGGTTAAATTTTGTGTGGCCTTGAAAATGATGCAGAATTTTTGTTTTAACTAATTTGTAATAAATTACAAATTTTCATACCAATACATGATGGTTCATTAAATTGGTTTGTGCTCGTGATTAACATCCATTCCAGCTCTGCTCAGATATGGGATTCACAACAAACAAGCTAGCGTAAGCACAAGAGTATACAAAGTTGTCTGGCAGTGGTAAGTGTTGTGATCTTGAAAACATTCTGTTTTAGTTGCTGTACTTGTCGAAGCGCTGATAAATGGTAAGCATTTATTTTGACTTAAACTGAATTGTTATGTTTTTCTAAAGCTCAAGGTATTGGACCATGTACTTGGAGAGGAAGGACAGTGAATATATGGTCCAAATTTTAGGTTTGTCCAGTTCCAACTTGATCGAAATTCTAAATTGCCACAACAATTCAACAATGAATGACTCGGTGTATATGTCATGAGGTATATGGATGAATCACCCTACTGCTCAACTATTCCTACAAGGTAATCCATTAATGACATGTTCTGAAAAATATTTTATCTCATTATATGGCAAGCAAAAAGATAATCCATGCCTTAAACTCCATGTTGATGTATTGATAGTTGATCTGGTTATACAATTTATGAACAGCATGACTCGGATAAAGAGCGTTTGACAATAGCACTATATTTGGCTTTATCGGAGATTAATCCTACTACAATATGATTCTCGAGCTAGCCTATGACTATTATTCTCGAAAGATGGTCGAAATCTCAAGTAAGCCTTCTACAACAGGGAATATTAAATCTACTGAGTCGTAACAAAATTAAAAATCAATAACCAAAAGAACAACCCAAAACCTAAACCAAAAAGTCATGGGAAAAGGAGGTAGTATACAGGGTAAATGTTATTTATCTTTTATTTTATTCAAGGAAAGTGTATATTTATTTTTTATTTTAAGTATTTGTTTATCTATTTTGAAAATGAACTATCAATTTAAGATGACGTTATTATTAAATAGAGGAAAAATTGTGTAGTATGGTACAATTATAAATTTGTACAAAAGCATACATGTGATCTAGTCATGTGTGAATTTTAATTCAACATGCCTCATGTACGGTTCAAAATAATGGGAAATGAATATTTATGCTTTTAGTTTTGATGCAAGTTTGTATACTATTTACCTATGTTGGGAAAATTAGATTTTGTTATGTAAGTTTATACATTAACCATATTGGCATTTTTCCTAATAAGTTGCAAGCGGCGCTTTACTTGAACGTGGCTGGTATTTTTTGTTCATTTTGGAGGTAAATGTTGGTTTTTGTTGTAATGTATAATTATGTACAAATTTTTGGGTAGATGCCAACTAGGTGGCTACAACATACTCTGTCAAATATTTTGAGGTGCAACAGAGCAAAATGTTACCTTTAGCACATGTAAATGTATATATTACATGGGTATAAATGCATTTTTGGAAGTTAGTCTGCACAAGGATACAACTCATCAAGAAGTTATTTACAAGATTTCGGAAAAAGGAAGAATGTAATTCAAATTATGAAAACCTGAACCATTTTCTTATGCATTTAATCACGCACTTGATGCGATTGTAAATTTAAAATAACCCAACAGTTGCATTGGATACATATGGTAAAAAACGCTAATTAGTTGGTTGCATGTGATATTTGTGCTATTATTTTAACAATTGGTTTTTTCCAGATTCACCTTATAATGAACTTTAATATACTTAATCGAAAAACAAGTTTTACAACTTAACGCACAACTATCAACACAACTCCCACAACAATTCAATCACAACTCCAACACAACACAAACTATCGAGTTCAATAAGCAAAATGTGTTCAAACGAGATTAAAAATCCTCCAGAAAATTCATATGCTGGTTATTCTTGCTTTAGCTTAATGCTTTTTGTTTGCCAAAGTGGTTGATGTAGATGCTGAAAATAAAATTTAGTTAGCCAAAGTATGAAAATTGTCAATGTGGTTATTTAGGCAATTGAATTCATCATTTGAGCATTTTCCAAATTTTAAATCCAAATAAATTTGTATTAGTATAATATTGTAATGGCATGAGATTATAAAAGATATGATGATAATAAAAGCTTGGCAATATGGTAGTCTATATCCTCACAATTTGTCTAATGTCGCCTTGTGTCCTAAGTCCTAAGTATTTAACTCGCAAATATGATAATAAGAAAAGAAATGTTAATATAACAAGAGATTGTGTTCTATAAAATGTATCAAAGATATGGCGATAAAAAGTGAAAGTGGAATAAGGTTAATAAAAGTTACTTGACATTATAATGCCACCACTCATGCCATTGAGTGGTATAGTACCACTTCTATCGTTTAGTGATAAGTCCTTGTGAGGAAAGGTAAAACCTCTAGAACTTTGTCCATCAAACCTATTCAAAAATGTAATATAAAGCTTTCATTATGATCTAGTTCTGCGGTGTAGTGGCCATAGATATGTCATCACCCCATGTTGAAATGTCTAAAGGTGCGATCGTTGTCGAATGTGTGGTATTGAACGTTTTTCGAAACAAGTCAAGATAAAACTTGTATTGTCATGTGACGAATACCTTTCACTCGTCATATTGAATACAAGTTCGCTTTGTATGGCCAGGTTGTTGACAAGTACCACAAAGACGTTTTTAACAGATGCCTTGTCGTTTTAGTTGAACCCTTGGTCTTGATGATCAATGGATCCTTGACAATATCGACGAAAGGTTTATCTTTAGTGGAAGCTCTTGGAATAGATCGATCTAATGCATCTTGAGCTCGCAAGGTTAGCTCATGGATAACTTGAATGGCATCATTAATCGGCAACTGTCTTGGCTGCAAAAATGGATTAAGTTTCGACAAGCAATAGTTAAAGATCCAATACGGCCTCGCATACGCTCGCTTACTTGAAAGATGTCGCGAATAAATCGTGCAATTTTGGCATCTTTTGTCAAACGATGCAAAATCATACACTTGGGTATCTCAGATAAGTTTTCTGCCTTCATAACAGCAAAACAGTGACTGCACAGTATACTAAGTGACTGTATAAGATTGCATGTGCACACAAGCTTGGAATCTGCTTCGTGAAAAACAACCCTCCAAGAGTGATCCTCAAACTTGAATTTATTTATCACATATACTCGGCGGCCAATATCTGACATACAATTAGAGATGTATAACAATCCATCTTCACGAAGTTCTTTAACAACACGGTTGAATACTGTGCGAGTATATATTGTTGCAGCTTGTTTCTCGTAATGCCTCTGCAAATGGGTGATCAAAACAGGCATTGTATGGCATGAACGATGGTCATCTGACCTCTTTATAACGTGTCGTGAAATCAAAAGTTCCATTTGCATCACAAACTCAAATAACATAAGTTTGCCACTGACATATTGATTTATGTATGCATTCATACTCTCGCACCGTTGATTAGTTCGTAGCCGCACCATAAAATTTGTGCCTCCTCGAGAAAGTTTCAACCCACATATGTCGATCTGCATACAATTTTTTATCCACTACATTTATTAGTTAGATGAAATTTTCCAATCATTTGATCCCACTTGAATTGAAACTCATCCTCCGCCATGCAATTGAACATAACATCTTTAAAACTCGTGAAATTTGGGTGAAATATTTACGGTGGCATTTCGCTCAGATGCCAACAGATAACTGTCATGACATCGATCGGGAAACAGCTTGTGCGTATGGCATTTCGCGTTGCTCTATCTCCATCGGTGACAGAACCACGGGCATTTTACCATCCATTCTGAGATAAAAGTGCGAAAAGCCATATATATTTGTCTTCTGTCCTCACTAGAAAGCCAGGGTAAAGCCAAACACAGTCTTTCTCATATGATGATTTAAAACCAACAAACAACACACAAGAGGCTTGTTATATGCATTTGTCCTATATGTTAAATCAAATGCCAAAACATCACCAAAGTAATGAAAATCGCTGTATTCCTGAGCCACACCAAAATATATCGGATAACCCGCCTTGAATCAATAAGATCTTTAGTAATAGAATCCGGTCCATATCTTGTTTTCCACCTTAAGCAAATTAATGTTTCCTCGAGTTAGTTTGTAGTATTTGCTCTTGACGACCATCATATAAGCGATTAGATAGGTCATTTCTTGTGAATCCAATATTCTCATACCCACCCGAACATGTAGCCATTAACTCATGGATTCAAGATGGTTTCATACCAAAGAGGTACATAGTCAGTTGGCAGATGATAATCAACATCCGACACTCGGGCGGGTTGAGCGGAGAAATTGCACAGGCAACAACGGAACCAATACATGTGTGTGGGTGTCAACCCATTCATAGCAACCCAACCACTTTATGATGGTCAAAATGAATCTGGCGAGTCTGACATAATTCCAGTGTTAAAGGTTTCGCATGATCTTTTTTGATCGTAATTCGAGATACTTTTTAGACCTCTTTACCTTCTTTTGAACAAACCCGTCTTTTAATTGTCACCCGTCCTTGTACATTCATTCTCTATAATATTTTTCAACACTAAAGCCAATACTCTTGGCATAGTTGAAGTAGAATGTTCTTGTTTCTTCTATAAATGAAAACACTCGCCAATTACATCATATTGAGATAACCTATCCCGAGACATAAGAAGAAAAGGAATGATCACTATTCGAAGGTTGGGTATTAATCTATCGTGGGTAATGGCGATTCAAATTGTTTGAGGATGTTGAATTAAAAAGTATATGGAGCCGAGATAAAGAATCATCACTAATGGCACCGTCTTGCTTAAGGCACACCATTATTGTATCACGTTAAGAGCTCCACAAGATTTTGTCTCGTATTCTGAATCGCACCGTGGACCATGAACCACAAGAGAATGACCATAATTAAATAATTATCTAAGGAAATGGTGTCAATTTAACAACGACAACATCGTTTTTAAGAATCATAACATGAAACTAATTACATTTTATGTTACAAACAACTTATAATAATAGACCACCCCAAAACGTGTTGAATGGCATTATCGTGGAAATAGGCACGAGCTTAGAGTGTAAATGTGTGCTTTCTTCATCAGTATAGAAACAAAATCTGCCACGGTGGGATGCATGTTGAAAGGGAAGGCCTTAAGTTACAAAGTGGGCAAGGATGACCAATTTGGGATCGAAACTAAAAGAAAGCAAAAGTAAAGGAGTTATTAACAAGACTTGATAAACAATAAAGTGTAATTCAAGGTATATATTTGACTTGAAACTTCCACATGAGTTGGAATATTGTTGAAAGAGTGAGAATATACAACCAAATAAGTAGATACACTAATAATAGAAAGCCATAATAATTAAGTTGAAATAATTACGAGAGGACTTGATATTATAAAGGTTAAAGTTGGAATATCAAATTTAATAATAATAATAATAAATATTAAACTAAAAAAAGAAACCATCAATAGAGGAATTGAACAAAAAACTTGGAATATATTAACTATAAATCGATAACGTAAAGGTAAAGTTGGTAAAATGGATAAAACTTAATGTTCCACAAGAAAGATGAAATTCATTTCAATGGGTTAGAATATTCAACCCATAAATTGTTGGAGGTAAGAGTTAAGTAGTTAAACACATAATTAAAATACTTGACCACAAACTAGATAAAAAATTAGCATAAAGAAGCCATGTGATAGTTTAAGTTGAAATATGTACTTATAATGTCGAAATTCTATAATAATAATAGAAGTACCAAACCAAAAATTACGAAACTATAAGTAAAGGAATTAAAAACCGAAAAATTGGAATATATTAACAATAAATCATCTCAAGTTAATGGTGAAGTTGGTAATGAGGATGGAAACTTAAAGTTCAACAAGAAAGTTGAAATTCATTTGAAAGGGTTGCAATATTCAATCCATAAATTGTTGAGATATGAGTTAGGTAGTTAAACCCATAATTAGCAAACAAATTGACCTTGAACTAGGTCAAAGTAATATAAACAAGGCATGTGATAGTTTAATTTGAAATATATACCTATACTTGTTAGAATTCTGGAATAATAATAGAAATATCAAACTCAAAAAAAATCGAGAAACACTAAGTATAGAAATTCAACAAAAATTTAGAACACTCTACCAAAGAAATAGATAAAGTGAAAGGCAAAGTAGGTAACTTATATATAGAACTTGGAAATTCAACACAAAAGTTGTAATTCATTAAAAGATTTAGAATATATAACCAATGAAAAAGAATTAAGTAGTTTAACCCAATTTTAGAGATCATCTACCAAAATTAGATAAAGATTAACATAAAAATGATAAATTCCAATGAAAAATGGAGATCCGAAAAGTGAACTTCAAACATTCACTTAAAATTGGAATACAACAAAAATGTAGGAATATAGAACCACCGAGAAAAGAGTTAAAGAAGTTAACTCAATAGTTGGAACAACTTGCAAAAAAGTGTAGAAATATAAAACCACGAGAAAAGAGTTAAAAAAGTTAACTTAATAGTTGGAACAACTTCCAAACAATTTGATGAATTCTAATAAGAGGTAGGGATTAAAAAGAAAACTTGAAATATGAACATATAATATTGGAATTTAGTTAAAAGAGTAGGAATATGAAACTAGTAAAGTGGTAACAAAAGTTGAAAGCTTAACCCAAAAGTTATAAGTACTTTCAATAATGCTGTAAATTTCAACAAGAAATGGAGATTTGCAAAATAAACTTCAAATATGGACATAAAATGTTGGAATTCAATGAAAAAAGTCGAATATCGAACAAAAAACGTGGTCGAAACAAGAGTTGAAAAGCTTAATATAAAAGTTGAAAAAATATACTTAAGAATTTGATAAAGTCTAATCGAAGGTAGGAATCTACAAATAAAACTTGAAATATCCTCGCAAAAATGTTAAAAAATTCAATTAAAAAGAAGTAGGAATATATAACCAATAAATGTTAGGAAAAAGGAGTGAACTACTTATCCTATACAAGTGAAACAAAATAACAGAATTTGATAAATTACAATGAAAAGTGAGAGATCGGAAACATAAAGTTGACACATTAACTCAAATATTGGAATTAATAAAATAGTAGGGATATAGATGAAAATGATTTAGCAGTTGAAGAGGCTAACCAAATTGTCGGGAAAAATTACTGTTTCGATCAATTCTAACGTAAAGTAGAGATTCACATTTAACTGATATATTTACCCAAATGTTGTAATTTAATAAAAGAAGTCGGAATATAAAACCAATAAATGGTGAGAAAAGTAGTAGAAGAGGGTAACCATAAGTTGAAATAAAAATAACAGGAATTTGATAAATTCAATGAAAAGTAGAGATCCGAAACATAAAGTTGATACATTAACCGAAATATTGGAATTCAATACAAATAGTAGGGATATTGACCAAAATTTGGTGAGAAAAGAGTTGAAGAGGCTAACTAAATTGTTGGGAAAAATTACAAAGAATTTGATCAATTTTTAAAGTAAAGTAGAGATTTGAAGACAGAACTTGATATATTTACCCAAATGTTGTAATTTAATAAAAGAAGTCAGAATATAAAACCAATAAATGGTGTGAAAAATAGTGGAAGAGGATAACCCAAATATTGGAATAAAATAACAGCAATTTGATAAATTCCAATGAAAAAGTAGAGACCCTAAACATAAAGTTGATACATTAACCAAAATATTGGAATTCAATAAAAATAGTAGGGATATAGTACCAAAATTTGGTGAGAAAAGAGTTGAATAGGCTAACCAAAATATTGGAAGAAATTACAAAAAAGTTGATCAATTTGAACGTAAAGTAGAGATTTGAAGATAGAACTTGATATATTTACCAAAATATTGGGATTTAATAAAAAGAGTAAGAATATCAAACCAAAATTTGGTGGATATATGAGTTGAAGAAATTAACTCAAAGGTTAGAATAACTTACAAAGAATTTGAGAAATTTTAATAGAATGTAGGAATGCAAAAACTGAACTTGATATATTTATCCAAAATGTTGGAATTCAAATGCAAACAGAGGAATATAATATCAACAAGTAGTGGAAAAATAAGTTGGAAGAACTCACCAAAAACTAGATTAAATCTAATCAAATGTAGAAATATAAAAATTAAACTTAAAATATTCACCTAAAAAGTTGGAACTTAACGAAAAGAGTTAAAATATAGAACAACATACTAGTAGAAAAATAAATTGGAATAAGTTACAAGAAT